>JAZAVK010000056.1:0-254994 GCA_037954305.1 Neonectria magnoliae | reverse complement strand
CAGTCTGTGTCCTCATCTTCGCCTCGATCATCATGTCCATGTGTGCCGAGTTTCTCGTCAGCACCATCGACGACGTTACCCACCAAGGCGGTTTGTCAGAATCCGTGATTGGACTGATTATCCTCCCCGTGGTGGGAAACATTGCCGAGTATGTGACCGTGGTGACGGTGGCCGCCCGCAACAAACTGGATCTCGCCATTGCGGTAGCTGTCGGGTCCGCGATCCAAATCGCCCTGTGCGTAACGCCCTTGACTGTTCTCGCGGGATGGGCGTTGCAGCGCAAGTTGGAACTCACGTTCAACTTTTTCGAAACGACGACGTTGGTAGGAACAGTGCTTTTGGTCATTCTGCTTGTTCTTAACGACGGGAGTACCAGCCCGAGAACAAGCGGCTTGAAGGGAGCGTTGATGTGCGCATGTTATGGCATCATTGGGTGAGTGCTTCTACAACTGCTGTTGCATCGGTCTTGCGCTAACAAGTCTGAAGCCTCGGTGCCTATCTTTCCCCATCAACCAAGGAGTAATGAACCCGCTGATTCGGGTATGACGATCACGTGGGAAAGAAAATTTGCTTCTCGGAAATCTCCAGCCCAGTAATTTGGGCTGGATTAGCCGTTGAGAGAATCCAGGCGGTTGGCCTCCCATTTCTTGCAGGAAGGTTCCATGGGACCGCACAGCCTGTGACAAGAAATACGGATAATGAAGCCAAGAGCCGCCTTTTCTGGATATTGGTGCACCCGTTGACGGGTGTGTTATCCACTTCCCTGGCCTGCCAGTTTCGTTGTACTTTACACCTCACATGTTTGAAATAGAGCTAGAGGATAGACGTGCCTTTTGGCATATACTGCATATAAATCACTTTTAATTCCCCCCATCAATCACGAATATTGCCGTCAATGCCCTATCTCGCCTTTCTGCTGCCCCGTATGTGGTGACTCAACTGAATAGGAATATGCTTCCTATGAGGAGTTCAACCCACCAGGCCGGTCGCTTTATCTGGAAGCTGGCCATAACTCCGACTTGAGTTCCAAGAAGGCTCCTCAGATACCCTGATCAGTCTCTCTTGAGTCCGATCATCCCGGTTCTTCTTAGTCCAAGAAGACCAATGGCTGTGCATAATATCATAAAACCAAACATGGTCCAGAAGCTGGCTCTATATCCCTTCATGAGTGCCGGAATCTCATCCATGCCCTTTTGCTCATTCGTGACCGAGGTGGATACAACTTGCAAAATAGCGAGACCAAGCGCACTGCCAAACTGCGCGGCAGTGTTAAACACAGCTCCAGCGAGTGCCTGCGTGTCCTCGGGAAACACGTCCGTAATGACGATGAGCCCGACGGTGAAGAGCGCATCACAACTGATAGGCATGAGTAGCTGGGCCACAAATGCGTTTCCCCAATACGGCCAAGACGGTTGAATGACGGCCATAAGAAGAGGGGAGCCAGCGCAGAGCACCGATGTCAACGTGACAGTCCAGATGGCGGGGACCTTGTGGACAAAGAAACCCATGATTAGATTGACCAGAACGCCCACCAGAGTAGAGGGTAAGATGCGAATGGAGGCTTGAAGCGCAGGTAGTTGCTGGACTTCTTGAAAGCTATAGCTTGTTAGAAGACTTCACTTAACATGTTAGGAACTCACAATAGACTGCAGAATAGCTCCATTGGGTTGATGACAGCAGACGATAAGGCAATGGTAGCGCAAATACCCGAAAAGGTCGCGTTCTTCCAGAGTGAGTTTGGGATTAAAGCTGGTCTACCCTTCTGAACCCGATGGTGCATCCATCCAATAAAGGATAGCAGAATAATTGGACTGAAAGACAAAATGATGATGCTGAGAGGTTCATTGACCCGGGTCACATCTGCACTCAAAATACTGGATGCACTTGTAAGCTTAGTTGTACGGCGATGGGTGATGGCGACTTACGCGAAGAGGTAGCAGACGAGTGTCATGAATGCCGATGCGAGAAGAGCGCCGACCCAATCAACCTTTGTTTGGAAGTCTCGCAGGATATCCTGAAGTCTTCGTTCACGGCGGCTCCTAGGCAGAGCCCAGACACCAACAACCGCAAAAAACAGAGTGAGACCGCCAGAGAAAAACCACCCTGTTCTCCAGCCGATGGTATCTACAAAGATACCGCCCAGGACAAGCCCAAGAGAGAACCCAAGTGGCTGGCTGAGGCCCAGGCATGAAAACGCCAGGTTTCGACCTCGTCCTTGGGGCAATACTTCTGTGATAATGGAGACCGAAGAGGCGAGATGAAGTGAAAGGCCTACTCCCTGAAGAGCTCGCAACGCAACGAGCTCAGTTCCTTCCCGAGCAGCTCCAGAACCGAGCATGAGTGCGCCGCTGGCAAAACATCCTACCAAGTCAACCCAGCGGGGACCGAGAACATCGGCGACAGATCCGGCGATGAGCAAGGTAGATGCCGTCGCGAGGCCGGAAACAGAAGCCGGCCAGAAGGTGAGCGAAGACGGGAGTTGGAGATCTTTCGTGATGGCAGGTAGGCCAACAATGACAAGACCATTGATCAAGCTCGAAGTGAACGTCACACCTGCCAATTGGATCGTCACGACGACCTTCTGTAGGCGGGAAGTCCTAGCGGGGAACCGATCAGGCCCTTGAGAGTCAATGGGAGCATCGTTCAAAAGTGTAAGTGGTATGCTGCTATCCGAAAGTTCGTTCCCGCCTGGCGGGGCCAAGACGGTCTGGGTAGTTGTCGTCATCTCAAACTGGGTCAACGAGAACAGTAATTATTGATGCTGATACTTCTGAATTAGTGAGAATACAGAATGAGAAAATTTTACAGTCCACTGAGCCCAGAATATATTCCTGTGGGAGGTTTTTATGTGTCATTCTGGGTCCCGGGCTTTGGAGTCCGCCCGATGCTCGGAGGGCAGGGTTCGTTCAGCGTCACGTCAGACGACGGTCGGAACAAGCACACCCCAGAAAAAGCAAATGGCGAATCTTCGTACATACGGATTAGCCTCGTGGGGATGTGGCTGATTGATAATGGGCGACAGAGGCTGGGTTTTCGATTGTGTGCCGAGAGTGTATGAGTATTTTCACGTGCTTCAACAGTCTAGTTCTCGCTTTGAGCTTTTAAAGCAGACGAAGTCTTTGAAGTCCTCGCACAACTTAAGTTACAGCTCATCGCCCAATCCAAGTGCTAGTGTGAGATCTTGGGATTGAATGGTATTATAACTGCTCGCGCAGGAAGGTGGTCTAGATTCGGTCTGACCCATCCACAAGTAACAAGGTCTCGGTTGAATTTCACATCAACCGCTCAATCCTCCTCTGAAATATATAAAATACTTATAGCCTGATACAACTTCTATAATAGCCTAGACATCCGGAGGACACTCCTCCTAAACATGGCAGCAGATACATTCGCTCCCTCAACAGTTAATCTAGTCGGTGAGCAGCCCCACAACCAGTCGGAGGCTTCTAACCCGGCCTCGGATTCCGAGGTCGAGCTAAGCCGTTGGTAACCAACTGGAGCGAAGCCGGGCCTCGTTTCTGATTTCTATTACGTATGCTGTCACTACCCGGATGGTAAAATCGGGTGATTTTCTAAATGTCCATACGATCAAAATAGTGCCAAGAAGCAATACGTTGTGTGTTTGTTGAGATAGTACGTGGTTTGGCTTACTCTCGCCTAATTATTGTGAATATTAAGCGGTCAGATAATTGCAACCCACTAAATAATTCGTCATGAATGGTCTTTCAGTAGGCCAACTAATTAGATGTGCAGCTCCAAGTTACGTTAAAAAATAGGGAGACAACTTCCATGGTTTTAAGAATATATTTACAAGAAGCTGTGTGGCTATTAAACAGCGATATTTGAGCCTTCAACGAAGGTGAGCGCTATTAGGACAGAGCACATATCGCTGCAGGACTCGGCAGCGAGCCTGATTGACAAAATGTCAAAAGTACAGTTGGTGTTTTCCACTACCAGATACGTCCAAATCATAAAAGGATATAGTGAGCAGACATAGTGTCCTTAAGGGTCGTCTTAAAAAGTGGCATTATTTGATATCTAGCTCAGGTCGGTCATCATGTGAAGGAATTGTGCGCCATTGGTACTTGCGCCGTGATTCTCCATCAAGCTGAAAGCCATTGGAGGCCTTCAACTTAGATCTCCACGAAACGGATTGATTGGTTTGGGCTGCATATTTACCAAAAGAAGCGTTCTGTGTTGAAATGTGGACAACAGTAATGATTGATGTTATGCATTTATCTCCGGCTACAAAGATCTGTCATTGAAACCCCTATGAGCACCTTAGGGATCTCAGCGAGTGGTTCTCTTTTGATAGTCAGCATGGCAAGCTCTGAAAACCGTCAGTATATTCATAATCAACTAATCTCCCAATCCCGAGGTTATTCAAGCCTCGGAGGACTCTTTGGTAGGCATTCCATCGTGTGGGTTCCCGGAAACATCGGTACGTCGAGTTCTGCATTTTTTCTTCTGCAGCGCAGCCTATGTTCCATTGAATAAGTGCCAGGTAAATAAATGGTTTGGGGAAGGTTTAAGGATTGGAAGAATGTCGAACAATATTAACAAGTCCTATCGATGGTTCCTATGTAAGTTGGTGAGTATACAAAGCATTTCAGTGTTGCGAGATCTGCTAAAAGAAAACACGCTCAATAATTGGTAAGCGCTCCTATCTCGCGGTAGTACTTTGTACTATGATTGAGGTTCAAATCGAGAAGTCAGTGTGGTTTCATGCCACGTTCCCTTGAGACTGGACGACGTACACCCACGGCCCGAGACTAAGTCTCTTCTATATGCCCACTGACATTTGGGTCGGTCGCCCAAGACTGCCAAGTTTAGGGATGATATAGACTACTCCGATTAGTATATATATACAGTGATTGTATAGAGTCATATGAATCGGAGCCAGCAGTATTTCGAATGAAATCACCGCCAAACAATGTCTTAACTTCGGTCTTCGTATAGCGGCAAGTACGTATGCTAATCGATACTCGTATTCCGCACTGTGTGTCCGGGTGGCAACACGGTGCAATTTCCCGTGCCCAGACAAAGAGGCCTCACCGATTCGCCCCTTGGATGCGAGACTCCCAACAATAATCATTCTGCGGCAAAAATGGTCACGAAGACGTAATCCTTTCATCTTTCGGGGCCATGGAGAAACAAACAGAGTGGTCCGCGAGGCATCAGCCATCGCCTCCATCGCCGCCTCCGCCGCCTTACACTCCCTATGAAGACACATCCAACATCTACATTTACAACAACGCATCGTCCCCGGCTCCGCAGTCGCATCCACATTCACCACACCCTCAGCTGCAGTCGTACTCGCAGTCGCAGCCGTCTCCGGTCCGCCGCCCGTTGCGGCCCGCCCGATCGGCGACCAACCTCGCCGCCTCTCACCCCCGAGAACGTTCTGGAGAGGGATCCAGTTACTTTGACAGCGTTGGCAATTTGCAAGTCAACTCTGTCGTGGACGTGCCCAGGCCGGGATCTTCCCTCGGTCCCCAACCGTCCCCGGCACGACGTCCACTTCGGCCCGTCCGGTCGGCGACCAACCTAACCGGCGCTCATCCCCGGGAACGCTCCGGCTTTTCGGATGGCGCTGGTAACTTGCAGGTCGACTTCGTCGTCGATCCACTACCCAGACAAGGATCGTCCTTAAGTCCTCAGCCGGCGGACGAGATAAGACGCGTCAAGAGCTCGTCCGCCTTATCCGCCGTCATCGCGCAGGACCAAAAGCCCAAGGACCAGTCCAAATGGAAGGCTGCTCTCGGTGAAGCCCAGTATTTTGCCGGCGGGCTTATCAGCCACCCTGCCGAGTCGAACAAGCACTTCACCATCATCCGCCACTCACATGCCTTGGTCTGGTATCGTGGCCCGGCAACCTCAGTGCCTATCTCTATTCTCTCCGATGCCCCGCTGCCTCCAAATAGGACCGTATGGCTGCAGCAAAAGGGCTTTTCGGGAAACATGGGCATGTCGCTCAAAGCGATCATGGGGACCACGGGAGGTTGGATCAATGTGACGCCGGCCACCAAGGCTGCGCCCGAGCACATCCCGGAGAACGAGGAACGTAGCATTCAGCGCGACCTCAAGCGATTCTTCAAGAAAGTTTCAGGAAAGGCGCGGAAACACGAGCTACGGGAGACGCATATCGTTCGCATTCCCGCCGTAGCTACCGACGGGTACTTCCGCTTCGTGCTTAGTGATGGCGACGAAGGCAAAAAGGCCCTCTGCGGAAGCCCTGTTTTCCGCATCGCCAGCACTTCAACAGACGTCAGTGCCGTCCGTGGGTCGAGCCTCAGCACTCTGCCGTTGGAGTTTGGCGTCAAGGTCGCCACCACCATCGGCCAGCAAGTTGTGAAGAAGTACACGGGCGTGGCTGGAGCGGTGGCTCAGAGCGGTGCAAAGAGATTGATACCCAAAGAAACTATCCGCAAAGCCGCGACCAAGGCATATAAAAACTCTGGGATCGGCGAGAAAGTCAACGAAAGCTGGAAAAGTGGAAAGGCAGGACGATATGACCCCATGACGATGGGCGAAATGCTCGACGGGCCACTTACCGTCGTTGGTCCTGAGACTGGCCCCGAGGCCCCGTTTCCGCTCAAGTTTGCTGGAAAGGTAGTTCGTGGAACCGGAATCTCGGTCAGAGACCTCGGTATACCGACGGCCAATCTGAGTGAAGTCCCAGATGAGGTGAAGATGCGCATGTCCGGAGTCTTTGTGGCTTGGGCGTGTATTCAACCGAAGCCAGGGCTCGAAGACATTGCTGGCGACTGGTACGAAGCGCTCGTGACAATTGCACCACTGCGAAATGCGGCGCCAGGCGTTGTTCGAAAGAATGGGGTTGCCGTACACATTATCAACGACTTTGAAGACGTTGCCTTCTTCGAGGCCAGGATAAAAGTCATCCTGATGGGATACCTGCACCCATATACCCCTAGCCATTCGGACGAAGATCTTGTCGAGGAGCACGGGCAGGACGTCATGACCTCTTTGGCAACTCTGGGGCGTCCAAACTGGGAGCCGCAGGAGGCAGTTGCCACCGTCAAGATCATGAGGAGCGAGAGGAGTTTCTCTGATCGCCTTAATGAGGCGACTGGAAAGGTTCAGAACGGCGTGGATAGGTTCCCGGTGCACTGGGCTGGTGTGCGGTCCGAGTCGGGTGTCATGAGGGACCAAGTTTACGGAAATGGTGGGCTTTGGATTCCTCGTTGAAGAACTTTCGGCCGAATTTCGTTTCTTTACCAGAAGACGATAAGTACGACCAAGGATCGTAGTCTTGAGGAGTATTGCTAGGGGCACAAGCAACATTTGCTGCGTGCACAAACAGTCGTGAGCGCAACAGAGGAAATACATCTATGATCTAAATAAATTCTCTACAACCATAATATAGCCTAGTTATCGCAGCCAATAATGCTCTCTAAACATCTTTTTCATATACTGTTAAACCGTATTTTATTACTCTAACTCACGTCAGCTCCCTGTCTGAGGGCTGACGGCCGCCACTGATGCAATACACGCTAGAAACGAGGCTGTGTTTCCCACTCTTGAAATGGAACCGCAGCGCACACCCTCTCCTCTTGTCAACTCATCGACCAGCCCCAACAGAGGACTCTTACAAAGCGACCAACTCTCTAGTCTAACACTAGACTACGCGATGACCTCAGGTGCATGGAGCCCCGTCTACGAGCAGTACGTCGGCGAAGAGACAGTGGTCAACCTCCACCATCTCTGCGCTGCCTGCTCAAGGCTCCATCGAGGGTCGACTCTGTTGCGCAACATGTCTCGCGGAAAGACGTTGCGGCTCCACGCTAAAGAGACCTTCAAGCTATGCTCAGTAGACAACATGAAAGCTGGCTATCTCGGCGGCTGCCATCTTTGCGCTTTGCTATGGACTCACGCTGGGGGTCACCGCCTCGACCCAACCATGGGTCCAGTCGCAAAACACGACATCACTGTGTGTCTCGAGGCGAGGGAATTTGAGATGGAATTTGAGATGGAGTATCACGCAACAGGCCTTCGGAAGTGGTGGAGCAAAGTGACACCGCATTTTATGTACGAGTTTGCCCTCTGATATGAATCCACATGGCTGACAGTCTTAAGACGGGAACGTGAAATGATCTGCCTGAAAATCTCAAACATCTACGATATCAAAGCTCGAAATTACGAATTTCCCAAAAGGACTCAAGAGTTATACATATATCCATATTCAGGTGAGTGAACGCCCGAGGAATGGCAAGTCAGTCCTCCCAGGCCAGCTGACCCCAAGTGCAGATCGACGACTAAACTCGGCGACATTCCGAAACGGAACCGAGCCTGTATCATCCAAGAGCAGTATGAAGTTCGCCCAGATCCAATCATGGTATCGCCAATGCTCCGAGAACCACCAAAAATGCATTGCGTACCCGAACATGGTCGCTCCAGGGACCGAGCTCCCTTCCCGTCTCCTGGACCTCGAAGGCGACAAGATCAAGCTTGAATGCAATGTCAAGAAGCTATCTCAACTACAATACACCACATTGAGCCATATGTGGGGTCCCGATCCCAACGCTTGTCTACAGTTAACCGAGTCTCGGCTTCGCGAATACCAATCCGATATCCCCTCGTCGTTGTTACCCATGAAATATCTTGAAGCGATCCGCATTGCGAAAGCTCTTGGCTTTCGATACATCTGGATTGACTCGCTTTGCATTATCCAAGATTCTGGCGAGGATTGGAAAAATGAAGCCTTGAAGATGGCCACTGTTTACGGTCGAACAGCTCTCAACATTTCGTATGTCTATCCACCATCAACCAAACCAAGCCAGCAGCATCTCCGAGACCCTAGAGTCATCGTTCCATGCGAATTATCCATGGAACATCTAAGAAATGGTAGCAAATGTTGCTCTGCGAACTCAACTCCTCTCATCGTCCAGCATAACCCAAACTTCCTCAACAAGTTCTGGTCCCCCAGTACTTACAAACAGGTGTGGCCTCTCCTCTCCAGAGCTTGGGTCTTTCAAGAGCGATTACTCTGCCCTCGCAACATCTACTATGGACAAGATCGACTGCTGTGGGAGTGCTGCCAAGGGCTCGAGGATGAGTTCTCAGGTCCTCTGGTGGACTCTCCGCGGTCCAAAAGCCGCTTCCACTCCGTCTTTGCCGGTATACAAAGCAGCTCGCTTGGTCGCGAGCATGACGAGAGTTTCAAGGGGCAATGGAGTCTCCTAGTGGAAGAGTATCGGCTCGCCAACTTGACATATGAGAAGGATCGTATTATTGCCTTCGCTGGCATCGTCAAGGCTGTCCAGTCAAAAACCAAGTTCACATACTTGGCAGGCATTTGGAAAGAATTTGCCGAGCTTGATCTTCTCTGGGTACTTAATCCACAGTCTCCTCTGGGGGAATTTTACACTCGAAGAGATGAATTGAAGCAACATGTTCCATCCTGGTCATGGCTCTCAGCACCTCCTCGTCCGCATTCAGCGTCTACGGGTAGCGACACGGTCGACTTCAGCCTCCGAAGCGAGATATACAACCGCTCTACACAAACCATCTACAAGGCTCAGATTGTTTCATTTCATCATCCTAAGCTTTCGTCCAGTCCCGATGCTCCACTGCACGACTTCAAAGGTCTGAGTATAACGCTCAAGACGATGAAGATACCGAGCACCCTCGAATGGGACGGACCCATTCTTCGACTTCTCCCACATGGACGCTATGCACTAGGCAGCTACAAGTATATTCATCCCAAGAACGCTATGAAGTACTTCCACGACGACATGTCCCTATTGCCTGGCTCTCCAGTTCCCAGCGGGGTGTGCATGATTTTGACAACATTTGAAGCATGGGTGTCAACAGGAAAGAAAGACCATGGATATTGCACGTATGTGCCGTCTGGAGACGAGGTGAGCACTTCCTGGCAGTACGCCGGGCTGGTTGTGGTTCCAGCGGGAAAGAGTTTGACTGGTGAAGACGCTTGGCAACGCACTGGTATATTTCTGTTTGCGGATATTGTAGATGGACTTGGAGTAGCTGAAATTCCATTCTATTTAGAGGATAGAGATGAAGAGGTTTGCCTTATATAGATGTACTCATAAGAAATGGAGTGATAGTTGCTCAGCTAAATAAACTGTTATTGTGATATATATTTAGCCTGATGTCTTATAATAACGCTGGAGGACCCTTTTATAGCCTAAGTATCTACTACTAGGGACACGTTCGGACATTTTTTGCTTTGGAGATGCACGGCCAATACTGAGTCCCTTGTCCCCCATATTTTAACCTCAAGGTCAAGTCTATAGACCAATGGTCCAAATTAGACACCGAGACACAGAATCGTCAGAATCGTCTTGTATTCAGCACTTGGTTAACTAGCCTCCTTGCGAGCGTACATCTTACTGTACAGTCTCAGGTCTTGCAAGGCGTCCTCGGCAGTCGTCTTGATAGGCTTGTCGTTAACGATGAAGTCATACAATACCTTCAATTCTGCCGTGTACGCATTTTCGTATGATGACAGAATCTCTCGTTTCTGGTTTTCCCCAGCCTCGTTGAGTTCATCCACCTCCACAATGATTGGAAGGCCCTTGACATACGGACTCGCGTACTGCATTCAATCAGCGCTGCATGAGCGGACATGTCACAGAGTATTCATACCTTGATTGACACCCTCTTCTTGGCACCATACACAGCCAGATGGGCATCAAACACCGGGACTTCGTCGATGCCACTCTCGTAAGTCACAGAGAAAGGACTCCCATCTTTGTTTTTGTACGCAAAGAGTGCACTGTAGAAAGGATCATTTGCCGTCACGCCGACGACTGCTTCCGGAAATCCCAGTGTCTCACGCATGAGTGAAATGTCATGAGACCCAAGACTTCCCAAGAACCTGCACATCTTCTTTCTCTCATCTGTGATTTCTAAGCCTGGAAACGCTTCTCTGTAGAGAACGTCCAGACGAGCATCTCTCTCGGCTTCGGCAGTGGGCGGAAAGTCCACATTCTTGACAGAAAAGGTACCGCTCTCGTTTACAAACTTCGCATTGGGGCCGCTGAAGTCGCGGACTCGGGCATATAAGATGCGAGGAATGGATGCCACCTCCCGTTTGAATGCTTGGACGTAACTGGGGGCATAGCGGCGCATGTACCCAACGAAGATTCGTGGCGAAGACGACACAGCCTTTTCGGCTGCGATGATGCGCTCTGCCGATGGCACGGAGAGTGTTATTGGTTTCTCGACCATGACGAACTTCCCAGCCTGGACAGCTGATATGACAACCGACTCGTGGCTATCATCAGAGGTGAGAACAAAAACAACGTCTACAGACGGGTTGTTGATGACCTCTTCGGCATTCGCGGCGATGGTCGGAACATTGAACTTGGCCGCGCAGTGTGCGGCGTTCTGCTTCGAGATGTCGAATATGGACTCGACCTTATATCGGTCGGACATAAGAAGGAGACATGGCCCGTGGCATACTTGGAAGACCTCCTGCAATGAGTGTTAGCAGCCGGAGAGAGATGCTGGTTCACCGACTCACTCCGGCTCCAACAATGCCAACTCCAATACGCCGTGACAACGCCATTTTTTGTCAGATGCGTTATAAACGCGGACAGAAGTGCTAGCGCAAAAACCGGACAAAGAGCCGTCTAACTCCACGTTGAGGTATAGCGATCGAAAGGGCGGTCTGCACAGAGAAAATAGTGACAGGCCAACTATTCTATCTTTCTGATGAGGGTGTCGTGAAGTCGTAAAGATTAACCATTTTGTTTCCCCGCATCAAGTGGAGGCGTCGGCGGAGACGTCAGCGGAGACTGACGACGTCAGAATTGCTTCCGGCTAACCCCCGGATCCCTTTCTACACAGCGTGATCACCTCTCTATCACATATGTAATCGGTAATGCAAGTCGTAGATTAGTTCTCAGGATCGCATATATAACATTGGGAAACCGCCCTACCGGACTTTGATCTCAGTCTACACGGAAATCACTTTGAATTCTGCTACTACTCTATCTGAAAATGCATGATTTTGGCGTGTGGACTCCACGTTGGCGATAAATAGGATAATCCGTGATGTTGGCTAGAGATGCCTCGGTCTAGATGCCTTCCAGCCAACCAAATTGCTGGATGATATAATACGTGGACAAATAGCTGTAGAACCGTTTTTAGAATTCGCTTGGAACATTGCACAGTATTAACCCCAACGAATAATTCTGATAAGCTTTGTTGTTCGTTGGATAGAGCCCTATTTATGCTGCGCCCAACTTATCATCATTCGCTTTGATAGGATAGCGTTGATTTGGTACTGATATCTTTAAGTCAACTCTACTTGCTGGCGTAAAGTACAGAAGACATTCATAGTGTCCCTACTATTCTCATAACGCTTTGCGAAGACATTCATGCTTGACTACCCATCCATCGTTCTTGGGAAACCCAGGAGCATCTCCCGTAGAACCTTCCCATCCCTTCGCCATGTATGCAACTAAGACCCATGGTCAACTCAAGGTTCCAATTCTAGGTGACTTGGGTGGTACTTACCCGCCAGAAGAAAACCGGCGTTCCCGGGTATAAAGGGGGGTGGCGTGCCTCCATCACCACCTCGGACGGCAAATCTTACAAGTTCACATTAGTATTGGTTCTATTTCAAGTCCTTTCACGATCTTGACTTGCTAGTATCATCAAACTTCCAGTAGTCGTAGGCAGTTAAGTGGTAGATGGCACGCTCAGGGTTCCCAACTCTGGCGGAGTTAATGGCTAGGATAGGCCGTCCCCATCCACGAATATTTTTGTCGGTCCACACTTCCCAGACTTTATCTGCAGTCCGGCGACTGGCCTCCTTGTCCACGGCTGGCGTATCGGGTAGTATTCCCTGCAGCATGACGAGGCTCCTAGGGTCGCCGTTCAATGCTGGATCTTCCCACCACGAGGCGTTGAGTCCATCATACACGGCATAAAGACTATCAATCTGAGGCGGGCTTGCGAGATTCTCTGCAATCGTGGTCCAGTGTCTGGGAACTCGAAGACCAAGTTTCTTCTTCCACTCACGGGCTACGTCGAGCCCGTAACGCCAGTAAGCAATCTCGTAGGCGAGATTTAAAGTAACTTCAGGCTGTGTATTCTCAGTCACACCGTAAGACCTATATACGAATTAGACTAATGCTCAGCTTTTTGCGCTTCGTTCCAGAGGATACTAACGGAGGGCCAAGATCATAGTTGCCAGATGATTCATTGAACCATGCATATGATGGCATGTAATCGGCGCTAGCTTCCAAGATAAGATCCCACCGTTTCAGCGTTTCCCAGGTAGGCCGAGTCTTGTATGCCAGCATGGCCATGTACATCGGGTGTGGTTGCTGCCACATGAGAAAAGCATTGATGAACCCGGGCGAACTTCTCCCAGTAAGGGTTTCGGTCATTTTGGGCCAGCGGGCTCCCTCCCACCCCATTTCTGCAGCCCTATCGAAGGAAGTTGGTAGAAGCTTTTCATAGAGAGCAGGAAAAATATCATGGAAGTGTTTTTCGCGACCCCACGAGACCCAGTGAGCATTATGCCAGACAACCATTTCCATGTGAAATTTACCTACGAAGAGTTAGGGGAGGCGATGATTAGTGGGGATTACGAGGCAGACTTTCCATACCACCCATTGTTCATCAACCCGGATTCCTGAGGGGATTCGCCATTGGCTGCACTGTTCACCCGCAAATGATATTGAGAGGTTACGATTCGTCGTTGTAGCTCTGTTGAGTTCGGGTTGGACGACTTGGTCAAATCAACAAAGCCGCCTTTCTTCCAGTAGTCATTTTATCCGACTGGGCCTCTCTTTCTTATCTCGGATGGAAGACGAGCAACTTGCTTTTCAGGAGAGAAGTGAGCAGTGAAGAAGATCAAGGAACCACTATTCGGAGAAAGGACATATCGATGGGCGGTAATTGCCGTGGAATCGGAGGGCTCTAGTCTCCTCAGTTTGAATGGCGTCTTGTTTGGCCATCGCAAGTTTACATAGTACTTTGTGCCTAGGTCGTGATAGATGTGTGCCGTGTTTTTCTTGGAGCCCGGGGTTATCTTGGCGGTATGGTTGCCAGGAAAGTCATAAACACCAACGAAGACCTCGTACTTGTATTTCGTAGTGTGAATGGGGGATAAGGAAAGTCGAGTTCGACCTCAAGTAAACCCGAGTCGATGAGTTCTGACTTGATCTCGAAAGTGACGGCATCTGAACTGAGGTCGCCCTGGGTCACGACCTTGACTTTAGTGCCGTCGATCGTGAAGGTTGATGTGATGATCCCATTCCAAAGGTCGAGTTCCTGGTGCGTATTAGATAGGTAATCTACAGACAAGGTTCTGCCTTTATATCGCAGTCCAATGCGACCTAGGTTGATGCGGTTTGGGTTGGAGATGAGCCACTGAGAGACCGCTGGTAGATTTGGGTTCGGAATGTCGTAAGACACGTTGCGACCATGCGTTTCTCTGGGAATACCGGTATACGAGTCTATTGATCTATTGAGAGTCAAAATTATGTGCTAAACAGTTTGTTTGAGTCAAACTTACTCTTCGCTCGGCAAAGTGTCATTGTGCCATGCCCAACTAGACAAGGTGTTGAAAGCAAGGTAAGATTGCATGCCAGTAGTGTCAACACTAAAGGCAAAATTGCCATTTCCGACCTGAAGCGGCGTAGTCTTATTGTCAATGAGACTCGTTCGGATAATATTGTTCTCGTTTACGATGCGTTTTCTTAAGAGTTTGATCAGATATTGCATTAGTAGTAGCTTAATGGGTATTGACCTGTCGATGGTACCAAACGCCGGAACCGTCAACAAGGCCCAACATAACCTTTTGAGGGCGGCCATGGTCTCAAATTGTCAGAGGTATGAACAGAGTCCGGGACCTTGTGATGGCGAAGTTTCATTACTGGCGATATATGACTTTATCTGGGAGCTTCTCCCCCGTAGTTTGAGGTTACCACAAGATCCGGGGCAGGTGGTAGCGAGCCTATAGACATCGGGCATTAACACCCCGAGAATAACCATTACATCCATGTTCTTCTGAAGATCTCGTGTGAAGAAGTTGTACTATGTCAATATCTTTCGAAGGATTCAGGGCGATATCCCGGATTCTATAATTCCCGCCAATCTCCGGTCTGCCCTCAGTTCACTGGCCAAGCCTTCAGGGCTGTCAGCTACTGAGGCTAAATGAGGTCTTCCGGAACCGGGAATAGTCGTCTAACCGTCATGCGCGCCTTAATCGGGGAACTGGCTTTAGGCTCAACTCGGAATGTTTGAGTTGTGAAACAATCGGCCGGTCTAATAAATCACGAGACCAAGACTGAGTCAAAACCCAGGGCATTCAGCATTGCTGGCTTGGATAGATTCTTATTAGTGAATAGCAGATATGGCCCAGTAAAACTTGCAGGCGCTGAGCGTATTAACATGCCAGCACAAGTGGCGTTGCCTTTAGAGTACAAGAATGGTCACTGAGCATGAAGCTGCCGTTCACGTCGTCGCCATTGGAACTGCCTTAGTCAAACGACGAAGATTCTATAACTGAAATTGACAAAACAAGATAGCAGGCTCGGCCAGTCTGGAAAATATCGAAGCACCATGGGTGTGTTATCAAAACGGTGGGCTGTTCTCGTTCTCGCTATGCTCTGCTTTAGGATGACTATGAGACAAGCCTCTGTTTTCCGTCCCTCTCAAGAATTAGTAGCATACGGTTCTGAATCACAATTTTCCAAGTACTCCTTTTCACAGCGAGGTAAGGCATTGATTCTCGTTGCGATTGAACGCAGACTTAGACATCCACTCCGTCATGTGTCTTCTTAGGAACGGCCTTCTCGTCAACCATCCGTCTCTCCACCTTACTAGTCAAGTGTTTCTTCGCGTCCTTGGCAAACAAGCACCCGATTATGGCAATTGCTCCGAACCCTAGACTGGCAAGGTACACCGTCTTGAAAGCCTGCGCATACGCATTGGGCAAAGCGCCTGCCACGGCAGCCTGTACGGCATCAGAAAAACCAGACAGGTCGCCAGCAGTAAGAGCCGCAAGAAGCTCGGAAGCCCGACTCTCAGGAAGTCCTGCTTTTTCAGCTGCGGGAAGAACGTTGTTGGGGATCGTATCCGTGAGCCGGTTGCTCAGGATTGAGGTATAGACTGCCACTGCGATGGAGCCGCCCGCGGAGCGGATGGATGCAAGCAGACCGGATGCCAGTCCAATATCCTGAGCTGCGCAGAACAACGGAGCTAAAGCCAGCGACGCAAGCTCAATAAATCCGACGAAAAAGGGACCGAGAATGGTCAAAGCGACGCCAGTATTCTTGTCAGCAGGAGTGAGGGATGCGAGCGAGGCAACGAAGCCGACCATGGCGAAGGTTGAACCGATGAGCCAGTACCGCACATTTCCTCCCCACCTCACGATCACGCCGGCAACGATTTGTCCAAGAGCTGTCGACGACGCGACAGTGCAAGACAACCATCCGGCATAACTAATATCTTTTGTAAAGAGGGCCTGGACCTGCTGCGGCCATAATAAGACGGCCGAATAGTAGAACACTGTTGTTCATTAGCTTTTTGTGTCTTCGTTGAGTGGTGTTGACGTGACTTGTTTCAATTCACACCGATTCATGCACTTCAAATAATGGAAACAGGGACAACTTACTGCTGGCGACGCTCGCGCAACAGACCAGAGACATGAAGCCACGGTTGGCAAAGAACTTGACGGGGATCGCAGGATACTTCAAGTTTGCGAACGCCTCATAAACAAAGAGGGCAACCAAAAGGAGAGCACCGATGAGGAGTGTCGAGATTGTTGCTGCGGATTTCCACGGGTACATCTTGCCTCCCCAGGAGACTCCCATCAGGAAGAGGGTGAGACCGGCCGTCCAAAGGAAGATGCCCAAGTAGTCGAGTTCCTTGAGCATCTGTCGCTTGGTCTTGCGCTCATGGAGAAGATCGAAGGTTGGTGGGTGGTAGAAGAAGAATAGAAGGATGATGGCTAGACCAACGTCGATGATGTTGATATAAAAGCACCAGCGCCAGCCGAGTGAAGGGTCCTCAATGAACTTGCGGGCTAGGGCAAATTAGCAACTATTAAATAGAACAGAGTTTCTCCACGTCATACCAATGACAGGGCCGAAAGTAGCAATAGGCGCGTTTGTGAGGAAGACAAACGACAGCACCATGGGGCGATATTTGTTCGGCACGAGCTCTCCAATGGCAACGTTGAAACTGAGCTGCACTGTTTCTCCGAGGCCGTAAACAGCACTACCAATGATGAGGGTATCCACATCCTGGGCGAATGCACAGATGATGATTCCAATAAGTGCAACTACATTGCCACCGATGAAGAACCATCGACGGCCAAAAAGATCGGAAAGTCGACCGAGGATCGTATAGGTAAAGGATAAAGCCAGAGTGCGAGCGATGTTGACCCACGCGATGTAGTTGCTCGGGCCGATGTCTGCGTTAATGTAGGTCAAGACATTGGTTGGTAGGATCAGGAAGATGTAGGCGCTGATGGCTGATAGACAGAAGCCCTACATAATTCATCAGTCACAGGGTGGTTAATGACGAGGAGGCAATACATACAGTGAGAGCTCCGATGAAGTGAATGGAGTAGAAATACCCAGCTGGAAGGTCGTCGCCGAGGGCAGCGGAGTTGATGGACGAGGCATCGGTATCATATCGCGCGCGCTCCTTTTCATCCTCGACAACGTCGTGGTGCTCTGTGGCACTCTCGATCTTGTTCACTTCCATTATCGAAGGGTGCGATGCACCAAGGGACTGGCACCTGCAGGAACAAACAAGAAGATTGAAGTGAAGTTTGGTGCAAGTGTTCCGAGTATGAAGTTCAAGTGCAACCCCTTCCTACAAGCCGGGGGATGATCGGCGCCTTATAGATGAGTTAAGGGTGAGATGAAGAGGTAGATTCAGGAGTGATATCTTGGAATAGTTCAAAGTGGCACTATCACCATTCGACCCAGGTCATTCATCACCAAATGGCCGGATGCTGCTAGATTGTGAGGCGTCAGCTCGAGTATTAGCTAGCCTATCAGCTAGCTGCTAATGCTTCGTGTGCCATTACCCCAGACTACCCCGGAAAATGGCAGCCAGGATCCTGCGGGGAAAGCGGTTGTGCTGTGGGGGACAAAGACTAGGTAGGGCCTAGATGCGGATAGCTCGGTCAAGCCTGCGTATTCAAGGGCCCTAGTAGACGATGAATCATTAGGGGATATCTTCACCAACCTAAGAAGAGTAGAGACCGGGGTTGGCACACCATGTGTCAGTCCGTGTGTCTCTTCTCGGTGATAAAAAACTACAGTTTAAATCAATTATACTTCGTCTTAGGCATGAGATAGGGGCATAGGTGTTAGGGTATCTAATCGTGTGTACCTGGCTTGGAGATTGTGGGCGCCGAGGAGGCGTACACACATCATGGAAATGAGTCATTGTTAGAGAGATTGGAGTGCTTGAATTTGAATTCAAGGAAATTGAGGATTGGTCGATCTAGAAGTAGTTCTAAAGAATGATTCATTGAGCACGCTCGGTATCAAGCCTTGCTATTATCGCGGACAGACTACCAACGTACCCTGTTCTACTCCAAACGTCTGTCATGAGACAATGCGTGGAGGAAAATAGTTGTGATCAACCAGAACGTGCAACATGGTAGGCAGAGAACCGGGTAGACTCCTGCATTGAGATTGTGTTGCATAAACTACATTCTATCTAGGCCATTGACTCTCTAGACCTTTGAAGGCGAAGTCACAGCCGACTCCCTTTCCATACTGGCTCCCTCTTCTCCGCAAACGCCTTTAGCCCTTCGATTATGTTTTCCCCCTTCTGTAGCTCAGCAAACTCCTTCTCCAGCGTGCACTCAACAGCTCGCTCGACCGCCGCCGTCTCCCATCCTTGACGAATACCAGCTCGCGTGCAGATAATTGCATCCGGGCTGTTCTTCGCAATCGCCTCCGCAAACTTGACCGCTTCCTGCACAACCTCCGCTTTGGGGACCACCTTGTTGACAATTCCCCATTGAAGCATCTCCTGTGCGGAAACGTTTCGTCCCGTGAGAGCAAACTCGGATGCCCTCTGTAAGCCGATGGTCCGGATCAGTCGAGGCAGTGCTCCGCCAATGGCCGCGATTCCACGGCGAACTTCAGGGAGACCGAAGTATGCGTCTTCGGCCGCGACAACGAGGTCGCAGTTGACGATGAATTCGCATCCTCCTCCCATCGCCAGGCCGTTCACTGCCGCAATGACGGGCTTCTTCCCCAGGCGCCGACTGAGAGGCTTGAAGGCGGGAGCATTCCCCATCCGTTTGCTGGGGTCCGCACCATCGGACATTGAGTTGCTCCATTCTTTCAAATCGGCGCCGGCAGAAAAGGCTCTGCCGGTTCCAGTGATGACTGCTACTGAAAGTTTGGGCTCGTCGTCGAACCATTTCCAGACCGCGTCCATTTCCCATTGCGCTGCTGTGGACATGGCATTGAGGTCTTTTGGCCTGTCCATGCGCACCAGGACGACTCGAGGAGCGGGAAATGTGAGCTTGAGAAATGCTGGAGTTGGCGGCGGCGGCGTCGCAGTGGGATATGAGTTTCCAGGCATGTTTATTGTGTCTTAAGATGAAGGTGTTGAGGTGGTAAATTGTTAAATTGGCTAGATGGATTGGAGGTAGTGTAGGCGATTGGATTGCCAGTATGGTTGGCTTCTAGTGCGTACGGATTATGCTCGGATTAATAAACATGAAATTAGAAATATGAGATTGACACGAAAGATCAGGCCAATCCTAGCGGCCATCCTAACGACTATCCTGTGTCGAGCGGTTTGCCATAACTCCCCCGGCTGTAGGAACGGGGTTCTCTGAGTTCTGCGGTCCCTCGTTCTTCTCGGGGTTCGTCTCCCACGGGCTTCAACAACAGTCTGTCCCAAAACTGTCCCAAATCAACCCCCATCTCGGTTGGTACAAGCGACCGGACGCCGAGGCTCCTCTTCACAGTCCATACCTTAAGTCAACAAAGTGCGGGGAAGCTGGACAAGCGGCATACACTAATGATTCATTGCAAGCCATGTGAATCCTGGAGCAGACACTAACATTCAGGGAGAGGCGGACGATCGGTAAGCTGTCTCCGAGGACAGCTGAGCTATGCCATGATGTCAGGCCAAGGGCCAGGGTCGGCGTAGTTCCTTGTTGGTACCCGTCCGTCTTTCTTTTGGCCGTGAGCAGCCGAGGTGATATCTCAAGCAGAATCGAGGGTCCCACTTCCCTGAGTCGGGATTGCGACTGATGATCTCAAAAATGTGATCTTAGATACTCATTCTCGTCGATCTCCTTGGCCAGTCAACCTTGCTCCCACTTCCCTCTCGACGCCTCCATCCATCGCCGAATATGTCTACGCCACGAACCAAGAACGCCGTTCCCTCGTGGATTGAGAACCCCTACCCAAATGTCGAACACAGCATCATCAGCTTCCCGCGAAAACACGTCCTCCAAGTCACAATCAACCGGCCGGAGTATCGTAACTGTCTTCCCGTCGAAGCAACAATTGAGCTCGGCGCGCTCTGGAAGTGGTACGATGCGGAACCCGAGCTGCGATGCGCCGTCTTCACAGGCGCCGGCGAGAAGGCTTTCTGCGCGGGCATGGATCTGAAGCAGAGGCTTGACATTATCAGGACCAACGATGTCGCGCACGATTATCCCGCTGGAGGATTCGGTGGCATGACAAATAGAACGGGAAAAAAGCCCATCGTGATTGCTTGCAATGGACACGCGCATGGTAAGATAGCCTGGTCATCTGGGAGGCACATCGAATTGACAATACAGGTGGCGGTTTCGAAATTGTCCTCAATGCCGATGTCATTTTCGCCTCACCGAACGCGACATTCCGACTTCCCGAAGTGCTCCGTGGTGTTTCGGCCCTCGCGGGAGCCCTTCCAAGAGCGATGCTACTCTTTGGAAACCACAGAACCATGGACCTTGTGTTGACTGGTCGGGTACTCTCCGTCGAGGAAGCACTGCAATGGGGCCTTGTCAAGGAGATTGTGCCCCAGGACAAGCTGCTGGAGAGGACCCTGGATTACGCCTCTGAGATTGCCAGTCTAAGTCCGGATAGCGTCATCATCTCACGACTAGGAGCGCGAGAGGTGTGGGAAACGGGCGTGAGCAGAGCTACGATGAGAGGACAAGAATTGTACGCGGAAGCCATGTTGCGGAGCAAGAATGCATCCGAGGGCTTGGCTGCGTATCGAGAGAAGCGGGATCCCAAGTGGTTCCCGTCGCACATCTAGAAGTCATAAATACTATCATTCCACTACGCAAATCCGACCCGCCTTGGCCCTAAGGATCGTAAAAGAAATTACACGGGTATTCTCACCATCGTAGGGAAGCTTGAGGTGCGACACAGTTAACACGTATGAAGTCGAGAAAGGTGTGCCACGCCCAATCTCGCATTTCAGTCTTCACGAAAGGTAGCCATCATATCTAAATTTAGAAATACATACACTTTAACTACAGCTTACTGCCGCTCTGTGCCAGCTGGGCATAACCGTTGGACAATGCCACCCGCCCATCTCCTTTGACAATCGTCTCAAACAGAACATCATCAACACCATCCTTGGACCCGACCACCCACATCCTCGTCTCTAGTTCTTCGCCTGGATACACCACGCTCTTGAACCGCGCACCAAACTTCTTGAACCGACTGGGGTCAGAACCTCCGAGCTCCTTCAAGACGCCGTGGGCCGCAATGTTCCAGGTGCCGAGGCCGTGCAGGATACATCCGTTGAATCCAGCTCGCTTTCCGAAGGCTTCGTCCGCATGCATAGGGTTGTAGTCACCGCATAGCCGGTAAAGCAGGGCAACCTCTGGGGTCGTCTGGAATGTGTGGATTGCATCCGGAGCCCGGTTGGGCGGCTTGGGGGAAGGCTTAGAGGGACCGCGAGGACCATTGTAGCCACCTTGGCCGATACCGAAAGCCGTCGAGTTCATCTTGGCGTAAACAGTTCCCGTTTTTACGTCCACGAGTTCTTGTTCAGCCTCGAGAATCATGGCGCCGCCTGATGCAAGACACGAGTCAGCGACGGCAATGAATAGATTAGCATGGGTCCTCACCCTTGTCGTAAACACCAATGACTTTGTTCTGGATCTCGAGGTCCAATCCCTCAGAGCTGGTAGGGATCGGCTTGAGAATCTCGATTCCTCTCTCTCCGTCTACCGATCTCTGGGCATCGAATTGCGGTGTCCCAGGAACATCGGCAGTTGTCATGCGGGAGATGAAGTCAAAAACATCCTGGTCCGTCTGCTTGAATGCCAGATTGATGGGAAACGTCGGAAACGTCGCAAACTTGGGGTGAAGCTCATAGAGAAGATGGCGCTCGTCCGCCTTAGCTCCAATGGCATTGGCCTGGAAATTGCAGGTTAGTACTTGATGCACACAGGCAGTGTGAAGGCGACTTACAAAGAGAAGCACGTCCCGGCGGTTGTAGCTGCATTTTAGAGGCGGGTATTTGTACCCAGCCGCTTTGCGGAAGTCGACGTTGTCGTATCGCCCAGAGGCGTTCAGCACAGGTTTATCGCTTGAAGTCATTTTATCCAGGCTCAATTGAAGAAGAAAAGTGTGTTGTTGAGATCTGAACCGAAGCTGCTCAAGACGATGAGCTGGATGCTTTATTAGCGATCCCGCGCCTCTTCGTTACCCCGCCGTTTGGATCGCCAGAACTGGTATTTGCCGAGGCTCGTTCAACTCCAGCCTCGGAGGCTGGCTCGGACGGCATCTCGATTCGGCCAGGTTTCACCGACGTGATGGCGAACTTGGAGAATTCTTGGTATTTGTTTCATACAATCTGGTGGCTGGAGTTTGACGTCACAAGACTCTATCATGTCGAGCACATCAGAACGGAGTTTTTGGGAGGCATTGAGATGGTTAGCTATTCTAACATGGACCTATTGACTAAATAACATTGCCATCACCTCTTACAACGTCATCCGCGACGAGTTTGCCCTCTGCTCGGCACTTGCACGTCGCTGCTCCTCAGCTTCCACTAATTCCACCGGCAGTTCAACCACCCTAACTCTCAAAAACTCCGAGATGCTCTTCCCAAACCCATCCAGAACACTACTACTGCTGACCCCGTCCTGCAAAATTCCCTTGATCACGAAGTGCACGGCGTTTAAGTTCGGAAACTCACATCGCTCAACTGAGTAGCGAGCTTCCCAGTCGTCAGCCAGGAGCTCAATCAGCTTCGGCACTGTCAAGAAAGCCTGCGCAAAGGAAAATGCCTTTGCATCCCGGACCCAGAAGCCGACGTTTGCATTGCCGCCCTTGTCGCCGCTGCGGGCAAAGAAGAGATCGCCAAGGGGACGCTTGATCAGGCGTTCGGTCGTGGAGGGCACTGTCACCGGCTCAGATGCTGCAATAGATTGAGGCTCTGAGACCGGCGGTCGCATGTCGTTGAAGTTTGGTGCTGGGACATCATACTGCGCTCCCGAGACGAAGTGAACCGTCAAGTTGGGAAGCACTTCCTGCTGGACCAGAGCGGGAAAGTAGGATACGAACGGTTTCGGCTCCATGGTCCGCCAGTCCATTCCCAGGTGCAGACCACAATAGCCCTGCATCCCATTGTAGAAGATGGACCTTCTGAACTGAGTAAACGCTTCTTTCCTGGGGCTTTGTGCGAAGAATCTGAATTGGACAGTGCAGTCTTTCTGGCTCCGCGGGTTGATTGGTGGAGAGCCGTATTTCTCTATCGAGAACGTCGTAAAGTCGTCAAGGCTGATTTGCCCCAGGACTTGGTCCTTCATCAAGTTGAACTTGAAGTCTATGTCACCGCCGGCGGCATATGCTGAGATCTCGGCTTGGAAGCCACCCAGAACACTGATCGCGACCTTTGCAGTGTCCGGCGGAGGGATTCCCACGATTGCTGAGAGCCGAACTCGATCCTTTCCAACTTGTTCAAGAGACGCACCGTCGATCCGCGCCACAACATCAGGATTGAGGTATTTCGGCCCTTGGATCTCATAGAGGAGCTGGCCTTTGCACGTATCCACCGTCACAGCCCCGTTGGTACCCTCAGGTTTGGTGATGATACATGCACCGTCTGCCGCAATCTCTGCGACGGGATACCCGACGTGGTGTAGCTGAGCAATCTCCCGAGCACCGCAATAGTTGCCGCCTGTCACGTAGGCACCACATTCGATGAGATGGCCTGCCATGAGACTCCCTGCGATTTGATCGTAGTCGGTAGCTTTCCAACCCCAGTACCAAGACGCGAGTGCCATGACAGGAGACGCGTCGCAGCACCGGCCACAGATCACAATGTCGGCGCCGTGTTCAAGCGCTTTGATGATGCCTCTCTGTCCGGTATACACGTTTGCCGCGAGGATCTGTCTCCCTGCTGCCTCAAACTTCCGACCCGCTTGGTCGAGGTGCTGCAGATTTCCGAATTTATTGTTCCGCACTTGTTCTGTGACGTCGTCGCCTTCGACCCAAGCAACCTTGATGTGCCGGATTCCCAAGCTGCGAAAGTACGAATCGACCTTCTCGGCTAAGCCTCTGGGGTTGAGGGCACCCCCATCATGAACGACCTTGATGCCGTTGTTGGCTACGGCACGGGCGCCCTCTCCGTTTTTCCAAGCCAATTGCTCGAGGAAGTTGGGTTCGTAGCCGAGATCAGGTCTTGATTGCAGCTCTATTGCTTTCCAGGCAATGTTGAACTCGGCGAGGTAGTCGGCCGTGATGGCGTCCACGGCGCCGCTCGAGGCGAGGCGGTATACTTGGTCGAGGCCATCGCCGATTGCGCCGGATGCGTTGCCAATCCGAATTGGGCGGCGACTTTTTGCCTCGTTCGCTAACATCGTGAATAGTGAAGATGGCTTGGTGGTGAATAGCGTCAATGAAGCTGTCTAGAGATTGCCTGACCAAAAGCGTTCAACACAGATGTCTATCTTAGTCGCCTCACATTCCGCGAACCACCTTTAGGATTTCCGTCCTCGGTAAAGAATACCATTGAGGAGTTGTATCACCGGCAAGACAACCGTACACCTCCTCTCTCCTCAGCTGTGTCTCAACTCAACCCCACGGTCATGCAGCTCGCTATCTCGGTTGAGCCGGCCTAAGATGCGGAGGTGGATCAGCCCTAATGATTCATCGCGGAGTTGTGGGTCTTCCCCAGACGGAACCGGCATCGACTAATGCAATGTCTCGACCAGGGTAGCGGAAGATATCTCCCAGCTTACTCGGTAAATGAAGGTGAGGATTGTCATGGCTCCAAGAGGTGTCGGGTCTATAGCATCATCGTAAGGCTTCAGTTCGAGCTGCCACTCAGAGTTGTCCAGGCATATGCAATTTGGTCACTCTACCATCATTAGCCATGATGATTTACAACCTTGATCGGAGGGTCAATATTCCCAAGGACCAAAACCTCACCCAACTCCTTCATTCTTCGGCGTACGATCTCCCAGAGTCGCATGTCATAGCAGCCGACAGTCTCACCAATCGAAGCATCACCCTGGGTGAGTTGAGAGACCGGACGGGCAGACTCGCCAATGGATTCAAGCAGAAGCTCGACCCACCGGATCAAGCAAGATGGGCCATTATTCTCCCTAACAGCGTTGAGTTTCTAGAGCTCTTCCACTCTATCTTATGGACCGGAGGCACTGTTTGTCCCATCAACTATGCGCTTAAAGCGGCTGAAATTGGACACGGAATTGCTGTTTGTCGACCTCAATTTATTGTTGCATACGGAAAGATGCTTCCTGCTGTCGACAAGGCAGTCCAAGTTGCAACTATGGAGATAAAGAAGGGGGGCGTGGAATGGAAAACCCCAACCATTTTGACTGTCATTACCAAATCATCGAACCATCTCCATATACCAGACGACTTCTTGACATCAACGCGATTGGAAATTCCCCGCTGGTCTGATACCACAAAGCGGCTTGCATCCATCCATCTATCATCCGGCACGACAGGAAAACCCAAGGGAGTTGAACTCTCGCACTTCAACTTTGTGGCAAACGTACATCAGCTCATCTCCCACGACTCGTCTCAGTTTCATCCTAGATCCAAGACTGTAGCATTCACGCCATGGGCTCATATTGCTATGACGACCATGCCAATGTTTCTAGGGCCCTACACCGGCATGTTCCACCACGCAATGCCTTCATACAATCTCGAGACCTTTGCGAAGCTGGTGGGATCCAACCAGGCCACTTCTTTCCAAGGTGTTCCCTCTGTGGTTTTATCACTGGCTAAGTCCGACGTGACAAAGCGATACGACTTCTCCCACGCCGCGATCCTCAACGTCGGCGGGGCGCCCCTTAAAAAGGGAGACTTGGATACGCTCATGTCGCGGGCTCCCTGGAAGATGATACAAGCCTACGGGATGACTGAGGCAGCCGGGTACGTGGCTTACCAGCGCCTAGATGAGTCTCTCCCGGAGGGTTCAACTGGACGGTTGCTCCCGGGTATCGAAGCTCGATTAGTCATGGAAGGGACGGGAAACGATGCGCCCTTAGGTGGTCCCGGAGAGCTGTGGCTGCGAGGGCCGAACATCACCGGCGGCTACGCCTTCAACGACGAAGCCAACCGAGCTGGATTCCCTGAAGAGGGCTGGTACAACACTGGCGATGTCTGCACGATTGACAAAGAAGGACGTCTCGCAATCGTGGGGCGCACCAAGGATCTCATTAAATACAAGGGCTTTCAGGTATCTCCCGGAGAGCTTGAATCGTACATCAACTCTCACCCGGACGTAGCTGAAAGCGGAGTTGGAGCTTTGTGGGATGAGAGCCAGCTGACGGAGGTGCCCACAGCCTGGGTAGTGCTCAAGCCTCATATATTGGAAAAGAACGAGAGTGACAGGAAGAATTCTCTCAAGAATGTCCAACACTGGATAGACGAGCAGGTCAGTGGGTATAAAAGGCTTCGTGGTGGTGTTTGGGAAGTAAGCAAGCTGCCGAGGAACGCGACGGGAAAGATCCTCCGAAAGGAAATGACGCAAATGAGGCAAGGACTCTGCTCTTTGGACAGGAGATTTGCAGCAAAGCTGTAGAACAGATTAAGATAGGGACTGAAACAAAATGGAGACAGAGATAATAGCTTAAAGTGAAGTGCCCATCACGGCGCTTTAGGGTGGCATCACGACAAGTTAAGACGTAGACAGCACGAAGAGCCACCACAAGTCACATTCAAATCTCAGAGCAGTGTACGCAACGCAAATTTTCATTCTTTATCCTTGTAAAATTGGTGACGATCATAATGTTTGTCTCTCTACAAATTTGTTACCTTTCCATCCCTCCTTGCACAATGGCCGGATAAAGTAATGCGGGCTGAGGGGTCGGCAATATGCCCACCAGGCCACATTCGCAAATTCTATATCAGGCCAGGTCGACGGTTAGCCCCGAAATTATTTATTCCACTGCTTTCTTCTACACTTCTTCTCACCTGTAGTTACTGTACAATGTCTGAGAGAATCTTAGTTGTTGCGCGATTGTCCACGGTTGAAGGCCGTCGCCATGAGGTATGTCATTGAACTCAAATGGCCCGTCTGGAGCTGACATTCGGTACAGTTGTTGGATAGACTACAAGCACTGGCAGACGCAGCTTTGAAAAGCGAGCCCGGAACGCTCAAGTACTCTGCACTCATCCCACGTGAAGATGACGGCAGGACAGTATACGCAGTCGAGGAGTAAGTCAGTCATACCCTTCGAACGCACACGCTAAGCATTGTAGATACACCGACAGAGCATCGTTCGACGAGCACATGTCGAGCGTTAGTGTGAAAGGAATAAACCAGTGGTTTGAAGATGAGAAGGTCCTAGACCCGGCTGATACGCCTGTTGTTCACATCCTGGAGTACGTCCCTGAGTTTCGGTTCACCAGAGCGGAGGTCCTCAAGCACCCAGACCCTCACATCATCTTCGCGGAGCTTGACTACATCCCCGGCGAGGTGGAAACTTCTATTCCGTATTGGCGAACTGTGGTTGAAACAGGACGTGACGAGGAACCGGGCACGCTGTTATATGGGATTTTGAAGGATACCCAAAAGGAGAATCGGTTGTGCTCAATCGAGGCATATGAAAGCCCCGAGTATCTGAAGGATGTTCATGTGCCGAGTAAGGCCATCCAGAACAGCATCAGCAACACCAAGCATTTGAGGACTGGGTTAAAGCACCACTTTTTGCAGAAGAAGGGAGGATTCCTGTACAGGGAGTAGCGATTCAAACGGATGTATTGTATATAGATAGCCGTAAACCTAAAGATACATGTCCGTATCACCGTCCGTTTAGTCAAACTTCTCCTCGCCAAATTCGCTACCATTTGTACCAGATTCTTTCGGCTGCTCCTCATTAAACGCCATCTTGATACCGAGATAATGGCACTGGTGCGGCACGAATGCTGAACTCTCCCCCACATCACGAGCCCGGTACCCCAAGCTTGGTATTCTTCTTGATCCCAGGAAGACAAGTCCCACCTGACAAACCGGGACGCAGGATGGTCATGAGGATGGCCGGAAGAGGGGCACAGTGAGTCGGTGGGGTTAGCGGGTACTGAATCATTAGTGCCGTCTCCAAGGTAGCAAGAACCTGTGAGCATCTCGACTCCGTGATGCCTCGCTTTTGTTTGGTTGCTGCCAGTGAGGGGGTCTTGGAGAATGCGGTCTTTGCTGACGGGGAGGTCTAATCTCCGAGGCACGATGGGTGAAGTGATCCGGCCGTGGCATATATGTACGCTAGGTTTCCCATGATGTTACACTGGGTAGACTTCATTCTCATCGACTGTCTGTACTACGAAACTGGTTACTGCTCCATTCATCATGGCCCCTTCAGCTATCTCCGACTTGGCCACAAATGGCAGAAATGGGCAGCCGAGACTTGGAGTTCCCACTTCAAGACCTATCCGGATCGCAGGGTGTTCCGGAGGTGAGTACTGGAGCCATGCCAGCACCGGAGCAAACGCTGATGTTGCTAGGTGTCTACGACCGAAAGCGAGCCATGGAAGACATGGCAAAGAACGAAGAAGTCGATGTCATCATCGGCGACTGGATGAGCGAGTGCAACATGACACTTCGCGGATCAGACAAGCGGGACAAGCTTGCACAACGCAAGATGGCCACTGGGTCCGAGTTGGTCGCCAAGGGATACGAGCCCTACTTCCTCGAGGAGGTTGACCCGGCCATCCCCTGGCTTGCCAAGAAGGGCACCAAGCTCGCCGTCAACGCCGGCGCCTCAGACGTCCACGGCTTGGCGGAGGCCGTCAAGGAGCTGATCAAGAAACATGGCGTAGACCTCAAAGTCGGCGTCGTGGACGGTGACGACGTGACAGACGCTGTGCTAGATCTCTACAAGAAAGGTATACACTCTCATCTTCGTTGTAACCTTGAATCTCCTAACCACAGCATCCAGGCGAACCCTTCCTCAACCTCCCCGCCAACAAGTCCATCCAAGAATGGGGCTACGACCCCGTCTGCGCACAATGCTACCTCGGCGGCACGGGCATCGCCGAGTGTTTCCGCGGAGGCGCCGACATCGTGCTCTGCGGCCGCGTCGCCGACGCATCGCCCGCCGTCGGGGCGGCCATGTACTGGTACGGCTGGAACCGCGAGGAGCACGTCGCGGAGCTGGCGGGCGCGCTGATGGTTGGGCACATCATCGAGTGCTCGACGTACGCGACCGGCGGATACTACTCCGGCTTCAAGGACCTGGGCGACAAAGACTTGGACATGGGATATCCCATCGCCGCGATTGAGGAGAGCGGCGAAAGCGTCATTACTATGGAGCAGGGCAAGGACGGTCTTGTCAACACGGCGACGATTGCCAGCCAGCTCCTGTATGAGATTCAGGGGCCTCTGTACTATAACTCGGACGTCACTGCTTCCATCGAAGACGTCAAGCTTGAGCAGGTCGGTAAGAACGCAGTCCGCGTATCGGGAATCAAGGGACTTCCCGCGCCGCCCACGACGAAAGGTACGCCAGTTACTATGTTGGCATACAGAGCCTTTGACTGACCGCCAAACAGTTGGAATCACCGCAAAGGGCGGCTGGCAGGCCGAGTTCTACTTCTACCTAACGGGCATCGACATCCCCGAGAAGGCCGCCATGATCGAGCGCCAGACCAGGGCTCGCATGGGCAAATACCTCGACAAGTTCACCTGTCTGAAGTTCATGATCGCCGGCGCCGTCCCCTCGAACCCCGAGTCGCAGGAGGAGGCAACGGTCCTGATGCGCATCTTCGCCCAGACCCGCGACGACGAGCTCCTCTCGGGCAACAGCTTCGTCGACTCGGACCGCGGCTCTTTCGCCCGTTTCTGTATTGAGAATCTTTTGCAGTCGTATCCTGGAGGCACCATGGCGCCTGATATGCGAACGGCCGTGGGCCGACCGTTCTTCGAGTACTGGGTTGCTCTAATGCCGCAATCCTTTGTCGAGGAGACCGCTTACCTGCCCGATGGCACCATCAAGAAGATCCCTCCGCCGACCAAGACCCAGGAATATCCTCGCGAACAGCCTTCATATTCCGAGACGTCCAACCCCGTTGATCTCTCCTCATTCGGGCCAACAACCCGCGGGCCTCTGGGATGGATTGTCCTGGGCCGCTCCGGCGATAAGTCCTCGAACGCGAACCTGGGTCTTTTCGTTCGCCACGACGACGAATGGGACTGGCTACGAAGTATTCTCTCTACCAAAAAGTTGCGAGAGCTCCTGGGCAAGGACGATGCCGGTCGCCAGATTGATAGATGCGAGATGGCCAATATTCGGGCCGTGCATTTCTTGTTGAAGGATCACCTTGACCGGGGATTTAACTCGACATCCAGCTTTGACAGCCTGGGTAAGAACCTGTGCGAGTACATTAGGAGTAGACATGTAGATATTCCCAACCGATTCCTCGAAAGAGGCAAGGTATGAGGACGAAGATGAGATTTATGACAGTAAGCTTTGGCACCTAGCAGGATATATTGTATGCTCTACCTTATGCTTATGCCCAAGCAAAATCATTGGTATAGGTAAACTTCATTTGCCATGATCACAGCTCATTGCCCTCCCTTACGAACTCCCTTGTCATATTATGTGAAGCATATCTTCTTCGGTGACGAACGGGATGAATTGGTCGATTCCGGTACGCTTTACGGTGGTCGCGTTCATGTCAGCGCGATTCAAGTGAATGTGCCTTGTTATCTAATTAGGCACATTTAATTACATTGACCCACTTCCGTAGGATGGCACTTCATTAGGATTGTCAAGTCACCGTTCGTCGGCGAACTCGATGAAGAGGGAGATTTTGCACCAAGGACTACGCTAAGTCGGATGGACTCATGTTCGCCGAGTAGTCACCTGTGGGTTGCTGCGATGAGTAGGTCGGTCGAGATTAAAGGCTCAAGGTCAGAAGTTCAAGGGCTCAGCACATCTATCGGAGTGGCGACAATATGAGACACACCAGCACCATCCCCAAGCATATGGCTCACACCATTCAGGGCCCTCGCGCCTCTTCGTATCTCTTCCCTCAGCCCAAAGGGATAAGAGACAATGCTGCACCATTAATCCCGAGAGGGCAAAGCTCGCTAGTTCCGCCTCTTTATTTAAATGTTGACGGCTGATTCGGGGATCCTAAAATGATGACCCAGATGAGAGATGAGAGGCTTCATTTGAAATGGTGAAAATAGGACCATTCCCAGTACAATTAAAACCACCGTATGGTACCGAGTTAGAGATACGCACTGTCTGCACATGAACGCAGAGGCCATTAGCCCATGATCAAGTCACAGAGATAATCCACTTGGCAATAGTGAGCTTCGTTACTACATCTTTACGCTTCTAATTTTCTTGTAGGAGAGCCTCGAGCTCTGCTGCCTCCTTTGGCACGCTCGTCAAGTTTTCGTTACCCGTAGGAGTGATGAGAATGTTGTCCTCAATGCTGCAAAATGTCAGTCGTTGTCTGATCAATATGGGCAGGTAATATCACTTACCGAACACCGCCGACATCCCAGTACTTGTCCAATACGGCGGAGTCGATGAACTTGCTTTGTTCAGGGTCCTCTAGGTAAGGGACGATGATGAAGTTGCAGAAGTAGATCTGGTCTTGTCAGTCTCCCAATCCAGACAGTCTGTTCATTCTGATGACTCACTCCTGGCTCGACGGTAATCACACTTCCGCTCGGGAGCTTGCCGCGGACTCGGAGATAGCGGAACAATTTATCTTCGTCGCTGTAGTTGGGATTACCGCCAGTGTCATGGGTATCCATGCCGAGGTAGTGGCCCAAACCGTGAGGAAAGAAGGCGACGCTGGTGCGAGCCTTGAGGATCTCATCCTTGTCGCCCTTGAGGATGCCAATGGAAAGCAGACCATCAATGGCAATCTTATGGGCAAGCAGGTGCACATCGTCCCAGAGAACACCCTCTTTCAGAATATCCGTGCAATCTTTTTGCATCTTGAGAACAATGTCGTAGATTTCTCGAGATTCCTTACTGAACTTGCCAGATAAGGGGAAGGTTCTGGTCTGGAAACTGTCAGTTTGGCACTCCCGAAGGCAACAGTGAGAGCGGGCATGCTCACAATATCAGACGCATAGTTGTTCCACTCGCCTCCGGCATCGACTAAGAGGTTGAGCTTTCCGTCCAGGGGCTCGTCATTCTTGACATAATGTAGGGTCGCTGCCGCTCGTCCACTAGCAAAGATGGGGCTGTAGGCCATTTCCTTGGCCCCATTGGCAACACATTTCTGCAAGAAAACAGCCTCCAGCTCTCTCTCGTTCTTGGCCTTGGTTGTGTTTTCCACTACTGCCCTGTGGCCGATCTCTGAGACCTGGTTCGCCTTGCGGATTAGGGCAACCTCGAACTCGTCCTTGACCACACGCGCAACCTCAATGACGCCCTTCAGTGCAGAGAAGTTCTTGGAATCAAATTCGAGGAATGCGATGTGGTCGGAAACCTGGTTCGCAATTGCAAAGACGGTGGACTTGGGGCTGGTCTTTCCAAGGTTGGCGAGCGTGGGGTTGACTTCGGTGGTGAGTCTGACCTCGTCGACGTCGTATCGCTGAAGAGCCTCATCGATGCTAACTGGGAGACCGGACCAGATGACGCTATCGGGGTCGATTGGAGGGATGAAGAGGATGGACTTTGAGGATTGGATGTCGTAGACGAAGTGGCAGTCGGCGAGGTTGCAGCCGGTGAGGTAGTAGAAGAATCGGCGCTGGCTGTTAAGAGCGGCATGCGTCAGTTAGAAGTCAAGAAAGATTGATCAAAGCAGTGAACAGGAGTGCAGCGTACCGAAAGGGTTCTGCCTCGTCATTGTCCTCGAGGAGCTTGGTCATGCGGCCCTCGAGGTAGAGGACACCGGTGGCATTGGGGACCTTCTCGCGGAGGAGGTCGACGACGCGCTTGGCATGCGACTTGGCGGGATATTTGCCCTTGAGGACGGCCTCGAAGTCTTCGGCGACCATGTTGGAGGGTCTTGGGGAGGGAGGTGGAGAGAATCGGGTGGTGTTGACGGCGGTGGTGAAGCGTCTGCTGGAGAGTTGAGGCGGACGAGAGGACGGTTGGACGATGGAGGAGAGAAGTCGATCGGAGGAGGAGGAGAGAAGTCGATCGGAGGAGGAGGAGAGAAGTCGATCGGAGGAGGAGGAGAAGGAGAGTCGAGTTGTCGTCGTCGATGTGGTTGGACAAAGAAGAGGCAGACGGCGAGTTGCAAGACGCAACCCCGCCATGCGCGTGAGCTTGATAAGAGAAGCCATGAGAGGGCGATGACTGACGGACTGCGGGGCAGCGCGCAACGAAAGAGGAAGCTCCCTAATTAGCAGGCGAGCTCCAGCTCCTGTTAGGGCCCACTGTGGCCGGTTGTCAGCGGCTTCCGTAGGCCTTCTGTAAACTCCACCGTCAACTGCGAGCATGGGTATCCATGGAATCACGACATCCTCGGTTTGGTGATGTTGAACAATTATGGGAAACAGCCGATTGGTGCAGATGGAAGGAGAGTGATGCTTTCATATCGTCAGTCCGCAGCTCCGAATCCCTGGGATGCAGTCAAGAGGAGAAAAGTGAGTTGGCGACCAAGGCTAATCTTCTATGTTTATATCAGGTGACAATATTTTATTCTGTCTGTTTCTGGGCCTCACTGTGAACAAACCCTGACGGTCACCCGTTGCATACTAAACAGCCATAGATAAGTGACATTGTATGTTGGCTGCTGGTTTGCAGCTTAGTACTTGACTACTTATATCACTTCGACGAAGCCCTCCGTAGGCTTCACGCAACCGCTCATTCCGCAAGGAACTCAAAGATACTGTTGTACGTAAAGGTATGCGAGTATCCATAGTTCAACCCGTGACCTGCGCCAGGCACAACAGTGGCATTGAACCGAGAGGCGTTGGGGAAAAACGCCTCCGTGACATGGAGGAGCGTCGGCAAGCTCGCATCCACGACATCCGTCGCGTAGCAGTCGCTTCCACAGAAGGGGAGATCGTGCTCTGTCATCGTCAGTACCATTCTCCGCACCATCAAGCTGCAAACTTACCGCCAGTGATGACCAGCACGGGGCCGGTGAATCCATTCTTCGTCCCAGCAGGTGCCCCGACGGTCAGCAACTCCGCCGGCGCAGCCGCTTGGCCCGTCTTGTACGCAAGATCCAGCACCTTGGGGTCGAAGTCGCCCTCGGCGAAGAAGCCGATGTGCACGCCCACCGTGGACTCGGGCACGACGTAGCCCGCCGGGTACTTGGCAGCCAGCGGCGAGTCCTTGACGGGGACGAAGTTGTTACCGTGGATGAACCACGGGAGGAAGTTGGACACTTGGGAGAATCCCGTCAGGACGATGGCGTCCGTGAGCTCGGGGTACAGGTTCGCCAGCCCGTAGGACAGCACGGAGCCGAAGGAGTGGCCGACGTGCACGACGCGGGTGAACTTGCCGCTGACGCCCTTGATCTTTCCGCTAGTTGCGAGGCTGGTCAGTTCGCGGAGGGCTTCGATCTCCAGGGCGGCTTGGATTTCGTCGATGGGGTGTCCCTTCGACGAGGCCCCGACGCCCAGTCGGTCCCACGTAAGCGTCGAGTAGCCGTGCTCATCAACCGCCTTGGCAACGTAGCTATAGTTGTAGTTGTTGTGGGGAAAGTCCCAGTACTGGCGGTCGAATCCAACACCATGGGTAAGGATCTGGAGTCCACGCCCCGGCCCGTAGTCCGGTTCGCAGTAGGTTGCCGCCAGGTGATAGTCGCCAGAAACCTCCTTGGTCTAGAACTCATTAGCCATCAAGCCGCCGCTAAGCAGACAAACAACTTACTCCTGTCTGGATGAGATCAGGATAGTTTCGCCCTTGCTGGGCTAGGTTTATGAAGAGATTGGTGACCTCGATCTTGGTCAACGGGACCTCAACGTCAAAGACAGCATTCTCCGCTGTCAACGACACGGGAACCGTTATGTCTTTGCACTTTCGCGCAGAGCAAGCAGCCAGAAGGCTGAGAAAGGTCGTAAACTTCAACATGATTGCGGATTCGTATTAGGGAATGCGGCGTCGGTGGTGGTGTAAGTCTTCAAGCCACAACACCAAAGGATGGACTCGGCATCTTATACTCGGCGACACTCTGCGTTTGTGAGGAACAATGAAAGTCGTCGTATTTGTGTCTCACATCAGCCCTGCTTAGAGATGGCCTCGCTGCTCCGCCGAAGAGTGGTACACCCTGTCTCCGACAAAGCCGCGAACCGACCACTTCACCGGTCTTGTGAGATGCGTGGAAGATCACTGCACGGCCATCATACCTCCGATCAACGTGGGTGTGATAAGCCATGCTACTGCCTGACACCGCAGATGCGAGGTGTTAGCTGCGGCCTTGATCACTCCATCTGCCGCGAAAGACTGCTCGAATTCCAAGACAATTAGAATATTCTCCGCAAGCCGACGTTAATTCGCCCAACTAATTAATGGAGAAAGAGGCAGCTCGACTCTAGCGCCCGCGTGGTTAGTCTAATTGAGATCTGCTCCCGGGAGAAACAGTTCCGCGGCTTAGTTGGACGTGCGCATCTGAAGATCCTCCCGCTTTGTGGCTTTCGGGACTAATCCACGCTGGCGTTGGGAACAGAGTATTCGTTAGGAGACTTGCTTTGCTGCGTGTCCAATGGCGATGAGGAATCTGACTCAGTCCCTGGCTAATGCCGCTCGTTTATGCTGTCATGTTGTTCTCGGAAGGTTCGGCGAGGATCAGCTGCTCGTTGTATTAAAGAATGCGGGGTTCCATCTGCATACGCACGCAATTGGTTTGTTAAAGGAGTCGTTCCAATTCCAAATTATGATACTGACGTGAGATTGCGATGCTTGGCTTTTACCCTGGACGGGCATCATCTTTTCTGACGACCTCCAGTGCCCGTACTTCCGTCGTGTTTTCGGAAGATTCGGCGGGAATTGGGAGCCTGTCATCTTGAAAGGTGACAATTACTTCATCCTGCAGACCTGTAGCAGACCTAACCAAGCTGCGTGCATATGTCAGGTCACCGCTTACATCGACCGCACCCGCACAATAGTTTTCTCGGTTCAGTCAGACAACGAAGCCTCTTTTTCCAAACAATCATTCATTCCAAATACCATTGATTCCACATGCTTATTGATTCTAGACGAGTCTTGATGCAAAACGACGCTGCCGAAGTGGTGGGACGGCACTACAAGTAATCAACATCACCAACCTCTCTCTACCACATCTACAGCTCATCCGTAGCATCAAGCTCCATCTGCAACTGCGTCGCCATCCCCGCCGCCACAAACCCCCCCATGGCCTGCGCCTGCACGACCGCCCTCTTCATCGTCGCCGCGTCGCCCGCCGCAAAGCAGCCCTTGACGCTCGTCTCGTTGAACGGCTCGTCGACCTTGACGTCGCCCGCCGGCGTGCGCTCCAGCCCCAGCTCGTCCACGAAGGCTGCCTTCTGCACCACCGCCGGGTGGTTCGCGATGAAGCCTTCCGTCTTGGCCGTCCCGTCCGCGAAGTGGATCGTCACCGACGGCCCGCCGGCCTCCAGCTGGAACCGCGCGATCTTGCGGTCGTCGTAGTGGATCTTGCTGCTGCGGAGCTTGCCCTGCAGCGCCGCGTGCAGGTCGGGGTTGGCGTTGGTGTAGACGGTGACGCTCTTGGAGAGGCGCTTGGCCATCGGACTGACGTGGAGGAGCATTTCGGGCGTGGTCAGGAAGCCGCCGGCAAGGACGCCCGCCGACTCGGTGCCGCGCTCTTCGAAGCCGTGGCAGAAGAGGCAATGGAATCTAGTGCGAGGTCAGATCAGGCAGCATTCCGGCATTCGGAAGCAGAGCACTTACATGCCGCGTCCCCAGCACTCCTCGTAGCCCTCGGGTTGATCCTCCAAGACATCCCTAACGCCCGTTCCCAAGCCAAGCTTCCGGCCCTGGTAGACGGCACCCGTGCTATCCACAGCCTCAAAAACGCCCGTTTCCAGCTTCCGGACCGAGTTGATGGTCGCCGTCTTGAACTCAATCGTCTCGTAGCGCTTCGACAGGTCGGCCTTGGCCTTGGCACGGTACTCGGCCGGGTCGACGTGGTCGAACCCGAGGACATTGTGCATGTGCGTTGCTCGCGCGTTGCGGTAGGATCCCGAGTCGAGCACGATGGCCGTGTATAGCTGCCGGGCGAGGCCGGTGGCCATGGCCAGGCCGGCAGGGCCGCCGCCGATGATGAGCGCGTCGTAGAGCTTTGTCGGCATGGTCAGAGATGGTGATTTGAAGACTAGATGTAGAAGATGCGGATGGTTTAGTATTGAATGTGGTTTTGTGACAATAACTCCATGTGTAACATTGCCAGTTTATATACAACAGCCAGAGATGCTGAAAATGTCCGGCCGGAGACTTTGACCCACCTGCCCGGGTTCGGGGTGGGGCACTCGGAGACATTTGCGATTTGCGGTCTTACATCAGCTTCTAACTGGTTCCTACAGTCGTGAGCCAAACTTGCGTAGACTATTTAGCTTTGTTAATAGTAGCCGTCGAAGGATTTATTCAAGATAGTTTGATCGTACAAGTTGGGTTTCGACATCACAGACTAGATCACGTCTGAGGCGGATAATTATGCTCGATATTGAGGTATCCTAAACACGCCGGCTTGGCCAGCTAAAAGTACAAGAATGACAACGATCTTTACAAGACTATGCAAGCAGCACCATTGACGGACGTTTCTGTACATGATGATACAGTAAGGTGGAAAAGCCCCCTCCGCCCACGATGCTCAAGCAGCCGTAGCCGCGAGCTCCGTAGGCGGCGCAGGCCAAATCCACCATCCATCCATCCACTTCCACCCTTTCACCCCGTCGCACTCGCGACGCCTAAGGAAGGCTAGGTTATGTGAGGACCAGTCCGCGGCGGGGCTCTCCCGCCGATGCGCTGCTCAGGATCCCGACGGGGCACGGGGGGATCGCTGAGGCGGACCTGCTACGAGTCGTCACCTAGCACGACCCAGGCGTCCGAGGCCGGGGCGGCTGCACTGTCTCGGACCTCCCGCTGCGAGGGGAGGTCGTCGAGGTCGCTGTCGGAGAAACAATCGTAGTCGGAAAGAAGATCGGAAATCAAATCGGGCGGCTGTGACGTTTCGACGTCGATGTCAGGCTGCGAACCGTCCAGCTCGTAGATGATCCGCAGCGGCGCAAAGATGCGCGACGAGGTGGTCGACTGAGGGAGGGAGCCGTCGTCGGAAGGCTCGGTGGGAGTAGACGAGAGGAATTGGGCAATGGTCTGGTCGCCGCCGAGGTCGGTGAAGGAGAGGTTCAGGTGCAGATGCTGCTGCAGGTCTTCGTAGTCGCGGGCCTTGCTCCTCCGCGCCCGCTTAGCAGGACGGATAGAGTAGACGGGCTCCTGGTGCTGGATACTGTTCAGGTCGAAGGCCTCGCCGCGGTCCTGCTCGTCATCGTAGAGCAGGCCCATGCGGTAGAGCTCGGCAACATCGGCATCGTCGCTCAAAGGCTGACTGCGGCGAAGGCGCGCATTGCGCTTCGCCGTAGCAGCATCGCGGAAGGCATCCTCGCGCTCGAGAGAAGGCGTCCTCGTAAGGCGGAAGCGATCGCTGGGCAGCGGGACAGCGCTGTGAGCGAGGTCCCAGCCCTCGGACTCATCGCTGAACCATCGGGTGCGGGTGCGCGGCGTGCGGTACCGCAGAGGTGTAACGCCTTCGGCGCGAAGGTCTTTCTCCAGGCGGACTCGTCGGGTTACGGGGTCGGAGTCGCCGCAGCGAGCACACTTGGTAGCATCGGAGGAGCGGTTGGAGCAGACAAGGCCGAGGTCTTTGCAGACGTAGCGGCCGGAACCGTGGGCGTATCGCTTTGCGGCGGCGCGGACGATGTAGTTGCGCGAGCGATGGGCGTCGGGTCTGTTGACACTGGGGCCCTGGGGGAAGTGTCGATGCTGGGAGAGGGAGGCAGAAAGGGAGCCGGAGCCGGCTGGGAGACTATCGATATCCATGATGAAGTGAAGGGGATGTTTTATGTTAAAAGATGAAATGGGGAGGAGGGGAGTAAAGACGAGGTGCAAGTCGTCAATGGTGTGGCTTTGTTGCCAAAGGGCGTCAGCGATGGCGCAACGGGGATCTGGCTGGTGTAAGACGGGGCCCTGAGTGCGTGCTCTAACACTAGAAGGGCGTTGGGACTGTGTCTGTGTCAGGAGTCAGAAGATGGGAGAGGCATCTGGAACGGTCGTCGGGGAGGGCAGGGCATTAGATAGTTATATCACGACATGAACGGGGGGGGGGAGGGTGATTGGACGCGATGCCGAGGAAGTCATCTGGACCATCTAAGAGTCAACAGTACACGGCCAACGGGTTGGTTGCCCGGGTACGACGTGAGTCACGGTCACTTCCACCCATCCACCCATCCATCCATCCATCCATCCATCCAGGCCACAGCCATTGAAACGGCGTTTCGATAGAGGGCCCTTCACGGTCGGCTTAGTCGGTTTCGACGATGGAGACGTGAGACGGCGCTCCCAGGCCACGCGCGGCGCTGATACGGCGATAAGCCCGTGCATGATTGCAGTGGAAAAGTCAAGTCCGGGGGAGCGGCAACAAAGACACGCTGCAAGCCACCCGGTTGGAGCGAAGCAGGCTGCAGGCACATCATCGGCCATGTGACGCCGCAGGGCCGCCCATTGGTCGCGGCGGTTGGGGGTTCGGCTTCAGATGGGCGTCCACGCGCCGCCAAACTTGAAGGACGATAAGCCAAAGAGTGGGTGTCGTCATTGTCCGGGCAGTGGGCAGCGGGCAGCGGGCCGGAGGAGTCATCGCCGGGCAGTGCAGGAGTCACTTTTGTCTGTTAGTCCAAGGCTTTTTGCAAGTTCTTTTTGGCGTCTGTCCTAGGCTCTGCTCTGCTTTGTTCCTTTGTTCCCGTCGTGTATGACCTGAGGCCGCCAGGCTGCCGCATGGAGCATGTCTCTCGTAGGGATGTACGTGCCTTGCTTGCGCGTTCCCGTGATCCATCCATCCAAGCATCATGGTGTGGCCCATCCTCCAAGACCTGGATACAATCTCTTATCGATCATCCATCGACCTGTGACGTCTACGCAGTCGCCCTGTTGCGAAAACCGGTGCCGATCTCGATGATACCGATACCGATGCAGGCTGATACCGGCCCCGTGCTCCATCTAGACATCCCAATAAGCCCCGGCACGGTCTCGGCAACGCGGACAGCATAGTTCGAGAGGCCTCATTCTTTGGTAGGCTGCAGCAAGTCATTCATGCAACCCCCCCCCCCCAAAGGAATCCTGTCCATCCATCTCGTCACACGCGTCACACAGTTGGTGTTCATGCTCGCCTTAAGGATGCGTGGGGATCCAAACATAGCCAACTAGCCAGCCACGCGAGCCCGTCCAACTGCTGTGCCGTGTCTCGACAGCATCCATCACTGTTCATCATAGTTCATCATAGTCAATTCGTCATGTTCATGCTCGTTCCAACCCCATAGGCCATTCCCTTTCCTTTCATCCATGTCCAATCCCAAACACTATTCCGGGAGTCCCACGGGCTCTTCCCCACACCTGCTCTTTCTCGCCTCTCATCCATTCATCCTCCATCCTCGTATCCCCTTCATTCCAACTTCACCTGCATCCCCTCCAGGTAAGTCTTGACATCCGTCATGGATATCCCCCGCTGGAAATTCACCGTCTTCTCCTTGTCCCACGCCACGCCCCGGCCCTGCGCAAACGTATCCCTGTACTTGACCATGGTGTTGGCGTCCTCGTCCATCTGCCGTCGCAGCTCGTCCGCGTCCCACAGCTCCCGCCGGAACTTGGTCTGGAAGTGCCCGTCCAGCAGGTCCGCCAGCGCCGCGTAGGAGATGGTGTCCCCGGCCGTGTAGGCCACCCGGCTGTGGATGTCCTGCGCGTCCAGCACCACGTCCGCCGTCACCCGCCCGATGTCCTCGGGCGTCGTCACCGTGATCCGGTTGTCCCAGCTGCCCAGCGCCCTCACCGTCCGCTCCGCAAAGTCCACGACGCCAAAGTCCGCCAGGAACAGGAAGCTCATGAACAGGCCCGTCGACATAATCACCCAGTCCAGCTCCGGATGCGCCCGCAGGCCTCGCCGCACCTCCAGCTGCTCGTCAAAGAGGTCCTGCGAGCTGCCCTCACCAATCAAGTCGTAGTCCATGCCGAACTGCCAGGGGAAGAACCGCTTCACCTTGGCCTCCAGCACCACGTCCAGCAGCTTCAGCTGGGTGCCCGCCGGCAGCCCCATGCCGTTGCACGACACGACGGTGTCGAACGGGGCAAAGACGGCGGCGAGCTCCGACACCGACGCGCCCACGACGTCGGCGGCCTCAAAGTCGACGCCCAGGGCGCGGATGCGCTGTGTCAGCTTCTTCTTGTCCGGGGCGGCCGAGTCCAGCGTGGCCTGTCTCAGCAGGACGGAGATGCGCGTGTTATTGCGGCGAGGGTGTCGCGCCAGAGCCTCCAGCATGCTGAGGCCCAGCTCGCCGGCGCCGAGAACGAGCACGTTGTCAGACATGTTCGGCGACGGATTGTGCAGTCTATCCAGCGCTTGGAGATTGGCAAAGGAGAGTTTGAGGGGCGGTTGATCTGACATTTCTCGTCTTTCAAACATCCGCAATATAAATAGCCAAATAATAAGCCTACCGCTTCCCCATGGCCGTCGTCCCACGCGGCGGGAAGGGCTGGGTCGTGTGGGGATGCTGCCGTGTCGATCCGACGTGTTGGGGATCCGCTGATGTCACGGCGAGTGGCGCTCAACCGCAGGCCACCATTCACCGCCCGACATACCCTGGACCATTCTTGACATCGCCCTGATGATGCAGATGGGAGACTAGGTATTAAGCATCTTATGTCCACAAACGCCGCGGTTGTATGGGTCTTGATGAGAAATCTCTGGTTAACTCCTCGGTTTTTATAGTTAGGATTTGTAATGCTGTTTTGGATCTTCGGGAAGTAAACGCTTTTTTGCTTGGGCCTACTACGTTAAAATTCTTTTTAGAATCTCGTAACTACTCGGGCAAAAAACAATTATGTTGCATGGATAAAGAGGTTTTTGCTTTTCCTTTTTTAACTTAATTCATCTCATCCATATTACCGGCCACCTGGAGGAGGAGCCACTGTCGCCTTGTTTGCGAACCCCAACGTCCTGGCTTGAATGTCAAACACGACGAACTGCGCCTTGAGCAGAATATCACCAAGAATAGCAAACCCAATACCGTCTGATGTCTGAAGGCCGCCGTAGCAAAAGCCTCCGCCGATCGGCCCGTAATTCATGTAGAAGCCCGGCACCCTTCCGCGATATGGCCCGAGACCAAAGAAAAAGTCTGGAAGCTTCGACGCGCAGGGAAACGTCATGACGCCCCAGTCCGGGTCCAATGCTGCGCCCTTGACTCTGGCGTAATAGTAGTTGACGATCTTCTGGGGGGCCAGCAGGAGCGTGGTTCCCGTGTCTACGATGGCTGGCCAGTTGTACTTCTGGAACGAGTTTTTGCCAACGCTGAACCCGCTGAGCGTGATCTGCCAGAACGGGCTGTTGCCCCAGATGGGCTGAAAATACACAGATCCCGTGTACTCGGACTTGTCGATGTAGCCAAAGTTGTACGTTCCCGGCAACCCCTTCTTCAGGTTGGCCGTCATGATTGGCTGGGCGAGGGTGCTCTGGATGTTCTCAAGGTACGTCTGCTGTCTGTTCGGGCGGACGCTGTTGATGGTGCTGAAAGCCATGCCCATGATGCCGGACGAAAAGGTATCCTCGGCAATGGCGTCCGAGACATCAACCGCGGACTGCACCGTCTGCAAATTGACAGCCGTGCCACCTACTTGCACCTTGTCCTGGTAGACGATGCCGCTGGCGCCAGAGCCGTCTCCATACTGCAAGCTCCAGTTGAGGCCTTGGAGCAGTTTGCAAGTGATGGACTTGCCTGGGGCATAGAGAATATGGCCCACCGCATCAGGCTGGTCGGTGTCCATAGAGAAGGTCCATCTGCAGTTGGTCAGCTGGGTTCGGCGATGGAGGTCCAATGTCCTCACAGATCAGCCGAGCCTGTGTCGAGGTTCAAGTACGTCAACTGAGGAGGGGTGCCTATTTGGACCGGCACCACGTACTGGGAGTCGTAGTATTCCGTTGGATACGACGCGACGGAGCCGACCTTCTTATCTAGTTACTGTCAGATACGAAATGGTCCAGTTGAGACATGGGAAAACACTCACTTGTCTTGATCTTCTTGCTGCTCGGGCTGACTCTGGCCTTCAAGGCCTTGGTGACCGGTGGTGGTGGGGGTTTCTGGTACTTGCCAAATGCCCGTGCCATTTCCACCGTAACCCCGAGGCCATGATAATCTTCATTTTGCACTTCTTTGATGTGAAACTTCTTTCCGGGGGCGTTGGACCGTGGATAGTGGGACGGCGGGGCGTCTTCCTCCCAGTACCCTTCCACGAGCTGGTGTGTAGACGGCTCGTCGTGGTAGTTCGGGGAGGCAGATACCCTCCCAAGCTGAACGACAGCAAACAAAAGTACTGAAAACTTCATGATGAAATAGATTTGCTGTGGCCCCGAGTAGGAAAGCGAAGGGGACGGCTCTAATTAATAGTAACAGCGGGATACGAAAAATAGGCTCACCAACTAAGCATTTTCTCGCGAGTCGCGGCCAGAGCTTGATCCGAACCTCACGATGCTAGATTGCATCCGTCCGGCGGCGGGAACGCGGACACGAACCCATTCTCAGAAGGGGATCTACAGATTTATGGAGGGCCGAGACCAGCTGGAATGAAGCCACTGGGGAAAGCCTGAGAAGCGAGGAATGCTCGACGAATCTACAGCATAGTGCCAGATATAGAGTAAGATAGTATGCAGCGTAGTCGCAGCAAGACTTGAGCGTTCGCAGTCCTGGCTGCGGGATCCAACAGGGACTAGACACGGGACTACTTGAGTAGCTCTTCTGGACTGCGACCCGGCCGGCACATGACGGAGATGTGCAGCCCGCAAACAGGGGACGTCGACCCAGGCTACTGGGAGCCGGCATCACGGGGGAGCGCTCTGAGTTTATCGCGGATGGTTCCGGACAACGCGGCGCCCACGTTCTCGGTCGAACTCTTTGGCCCGATATGGGCGTCTTGGCGTCGACCCCAGAAATGCTCGCGCCGGAGCTACCCTCCTTATGTCGGTTGTTGAACCTCTCTCGATCGAGTGTCTGTCCGGGAGGCTTGGAAGCCGTGCAGTGCCACATCTTGGACGATGAGCCAAGAATGAGCCAAGCATGAGAGCTTCCGTACGTCATCGGTATAAGAGCAGCCCCACAAGGAAAGGAGCCATCGCGGGGGGATGACTCCGTGGTGGAAAATGAGTCGAAAAACACCATCGTGAGGCGATGCAGGTTGTGACTCTGTAAGTGTGTCGAGTGTGAGTGAGGACAGCAGTCAGCGTGGAGTACGTAATTAATTCTATGACTGCAACCGAGAATTGCCCCTCGTTCCGTGACTCACTAACACAGAAGAAGCCCCGCTAAAAGAGAAGTTCCTCGCACAACTCACTCGCAACTGGCTCGCCGATAAGATAACCACCACCAAACCCCGCGATAACTCTCAAGGTGGGATAAAAAAAAATCTCCAAACCACCACGACTCCGAACGAGTCTGCACCACAACACATCGCAATTCCAGCCTCGCACGCCGCCGCAGTCATGGATGCAGCCGCAGACGCCGCGGCTCCCCATCAGCCGCCCTACACTTACACCGTAAACCAGGGCTACGAACAGACCGCAGATATCCCCGCCGAGCTGCGCACGCAACGCGATGATGCTGCCCCCTCGCAGCCCGAAGATCAAGCCGACGACAACGACAACGACCTCGACGACATCTTCGACGACGATGCCGACTTCGACGACGAGGAGTGGGCCGCCGAGTCCGGCGACCTGACCAAGTCCTACAACCGCCAGCGACAACTGCACGCCGACGACGGCGCCGCCCTCCCGCGCTCCAACCAGCAGAAGCCCACGGCCAACACCTTCGCCAGCGTCGACGACCAAATATCCGCCCTGTCCAAGCACGCCGCCAAGATCCGCCTCGACTCGGTCAAGCAGGACGCCGGCGACAGCCAGAAGGACAAGGCCGACCGCGCGACCAGCGACCAGGTGCTGGACCAGCGCACGCGCATGATCCTGCTGCAGATGATCAACCGCGGCTTCGTCAGCGAGGTTCACGGTGCCATCAGCACCGGCAAGGAGGCCAACGTCTACGGCGCCATGCTGCACGACGACGCCGCCGGTGCGACCACCCACCGCGCCATCAAGGTGTACAAGACGGCCATCCTGAGCTTCAAGGACCGCGAGCGCTACATCACCGGCGAGCACCGCTTCAAGGGCGGCTTCGACAAGGGCAACAACCGCAAGATGGTCAAGCTGTGGGCCGAGAAGGAGTTCCGCAACCTGCGCCGCATCTACAACGCCGACATCCCCTGTCCCGAGCCCATCAGCCTGAAGCTGCACGTCCTGGTCATGGGCTTCCTGGGCGACCGCAAGGGATGGGCCTATCCTCGTCTGCGCGACGCCGTGCTGTCTGGCGACGACGTCGATCAGCAGTGGTACAAGCTCTATGTCCAGTGCCTGGGTCTCATGCGACGCATCTACCAGGTCTGTCGGCTCGTCCACGCTGATCTGAGCGAGTACAACATCCTCTACCACGACGGAAAGCTCTACATCATCGATGTCTCCCAGAGCGTCGAGCCCGACCATCCCCGATCACTCGAGTTCCTGCGAATGGACATCAAGAACGTCGGAGACTTTTTCCGAAGGAAGGGCATGGACACGCTTGCCGACCGCGCCATCTTCAATTTCATCACCTCCCCCGAGGGAGCCGTCGAGGAGCCCGAGATGACCAAGGTCCTCGAGCACCTCTACGAGACGCGCGCATCAACAGCCGATGAGGACCAGGCCCAAGTCGAAGTCGACAACGAGGTCTTCCGCAACCAGTACATTCCCCAGACGCTTGAGCAGGTATACGACATCGAAAAGGACGCGCAAATGGTCGGCAAGGGCGAGGGCAATGACCTGGTCTACAGCAACCTGCTGCCTGACCAATTAGTGAAACCCAAGGACGCTGAAAAGAAGGAAGACGAGGAGAGCACGTCTGCATCATCAGATGGCGAGGGTGCTTCGCTTGACAGCGACGACTCAGGAGATGAGAGCAGGTTCGAAAAGGGCACCCCCCGAGGACGCCGCTTCGAAGACAAAGACGAGAAGAAGGTAAATTGCTTGCACAGTCCATTACACCCTTAACCAACTAACACCTCCCAGCAACACAAACAGGCCGTCAAGGAAGCCAAGCGCGAGAAGCGCAAGGACAAGATGCCCAAGCACCTGAAGAAGAAACTCGTCACCACCACATCCCGCCGGAAGAAGTAGACTAGCCTGCCCCCCCCCCAGCCCTAGAAAAAGCAACACGTCTTGGTCTGTTGTGGCAACGCGCTCTGAAAGACCAAGTATCTGCAATCGGATGATGAGCCATGATTTGTCGCTCAGGCGCTCGGAGCAGGGATGGTTTAGCACCGGACACCCGGTATGTAACCTCCCTCGTTCTGACGCCGGCTGCGATCTGAACGCCCCCCTGGGCGTTAGGACGATCAAAGAGAGCGCTGACGATTGCGAGATGTGGGCATGCTACAGTTGCGCTGTGGAATCGTCAAGCGATGATATTCATCTGGCGCTGGCTGGGCGGTGTCGCCGACGTCGCGACTTCAAAGTCCAGGCACATCACTTGTAGACAGCCATCGTGGAACCACACAATCTCAAAATACCAAGGCCGAACGTCTTTTCATGAGTCGTTCTGCAATCCCTCACTCCTTCGCGCCATGACATGCCGTGTCATTCCAGGTTCCATTCTATAGTGTTCCCGCAGTGATATCGAGTCCTCCATTCCCAGAAAATCCCCACGCCCGCTCAGGTCATTTGCCGAGGCCCAATCCGACGTTGAGCATTAAAAAAGATTAGAAGTAGAACTGCTGCTGTGGTTGTCCAGGGGGCGGCTGGGCCAAGAAGTCAAAGTTCAACGAATCCATCCCCGTGTTCCACGGATCAGGCGATTCTGACAAGTCAGCCGCGCCGTCGAAGACTTGCGGGTGGGAGCACATACCACCCCAGATGGACTCGTATAGATCCATTGGCGCCATGTACTGCGTGGGATCGACAGTAATTGCGCCCATATTGTCGAGTTGCAGGTTGTTGGTGTGCATTTGCTGGCCGTATGGAATACTGGGTGAGTGTGTTAGCATCAGACGACGGCAGGGTGCGAATGGGAGGCCACTTACCCGGCGAAATCTTGAATGGAGGCACCTCCGTTTTGCATCTCTGCCATGGCTAAAGCAGCGTCCTCTCGCGGGTCAGATCCTTGCGGCACGCTGCGGAACTGCGGGTTGCTTTGAGCAATAAGCTGACCTCCTGGGCCGAATGGCATCATTGGGGTTCTCGTCCCGCTGCCGCTGGCAGACGATTCTCCTTCCATCTTCAAGTTGGAACCGACCACGGAGCCGTGGTCGTAAATGTTCTTCAGGGCGGTTAAGGCTCTCCACAGCGGTCCAGATAGTTCAATGTCCTTGTCGGTTGTCATGACGTGAGGCTCAGGGGTGCTGGCATCCTTGGCGGCTGTGGCGGAGAGGGCGGCGATCAAGTCGCCTTGGAGCTGCCGAACTTCCGGATCGGTCTTGCTCTCCGATAGTATGCCCAGCAACAAAGCGGATGATAGGCCGTGATACGTAAATGCCCAACTTCTGGTCGGGATGGCTGACAACTGGTGCATCGCCAGGAACATTCGGACCGTCTCGGTCAGGTTGTTCTTGCATCGATCGGCCAACGTCTTTTTCTGTTCCGGGTCCAGCTCGCAATCCCTCCGCAGGGCTGGGCGACAGGCGACAGATATGACAAAGGAGGTATGAAGACGGATTGCATAGTGTTGAAGTCTGTCGAGTGCCGTTTTGCAACTGTCTTTGAATTGCAGTTGTTGGCATGCGCGCGTGCGAAGGAGTTCGACTGCCTCGCAGTTGTCTACAATTTGAGCGTATGAAGTAGTGGCAACTACATCAGGTAGCAGCCGACGTGATATGATGTCCATGAGGTGATACATGGTCTCCAAGTACGAATAGTTGCCATTCGGGGACGTCGAGCTGACAGGGATCGGGCAGCAGGGGAAGTTGGTCATGGGGCATCTAGTAAAATCGGTGAGCAGACGAACCAAGGCCGATTAGCGAGGGGATGCTACCTATCAAAGGAGAGCGAGGTTAGAGTATCATGCCAGACACAGCTCCACCACAGTCTTCGTCGAATCATCTCCTTTGACTGGGTGTTGGGCGGAGTGCTGTCACGACTTTCGCTGGGAGTCGGCCTATGCAAGCCAAGTGATTGGGCGAGGCGACACGTGAGGCCCATCAAGGCCCATGAAGCTTCGGCCTTCATGTCGTTGAGGAGGACGAAGCTGGTAAGAAGGAGCGCTTGGATTGAGTCGAAGGAGGGTCTGGAAGTATGAGCCGAGGCAATTGAACGGAGACACGGATATGAGCATGAACAGGACGTACCGGAGGAGGAAATTTCCAAGGCGAAGGAAGTGAAAAGAAATTTGTATGTATCTTTGGGACTCTCGCGTGCGGATGTGGTATGGCGACTCATGGTACTGGGAGCCTACCGCCAAGACAGCGAACAGAATGGCAAGCCATGAGGCAGTGACAGGCTTTGTTGAGCGCACGCCATTAGTTGCATTGCGAGAGCGATCTTCAAGATAGACCATCAGTTTCGACTCAAGATCGTCCACGTCCATGACGAATCCCCAAAAGGGCTGCGGTATTTCTTTGTAGGCGTGGAAGAGCCTGGAGTGTGTCAATGAGTGCGGCTAAGGGTATGGATGGCTTTGGAGGCGGGATGCTCACTTCATTACTTCTCTGTCGGACGGCAGCTCGTTGGAAATATCATGGGTCATTCTTTGGAGGTGGTGGGCCGACATCAGCGGGAAGGGAGCCGATGTGTCCAGGCCCAGAATGGACCGCATATCCTGGCGGATGTCAACGTTGTCATGCTTGGTCATTGGCGACGACTGTTCCCTGAGCAAGGCCGGAATACTGTTCTGTCCGAGGTAACGGTCTCCCGCGCCCTCTTGCTCATCGATGCCAGCTGTGGTGTTTTGTTAGTGGTGGTGTGACCCGAGGGGGCCGGAAACGAAGCTCAGCTTACCGATGGTCCGAGGCCAACTGTCCTGGCGTTCGACTTTGTGGACTTCCTCGCGGACTTCTGAGAAGGAGTGCGTCCTCTTCCGATTTGAGTGACTGGCCTCTGAAGCCGTGGAGGTGTTCTTTGCTGTGGAGGAGCGGTTGGGCTTATAGGAGCATAGCCGAGGATGTTCGCGCTTGACACAGTTTTCACAGGGCTGCTTGTTGTCGCACTTGACCTTGCGCTGGCGACACGGCCAACAGGCGGTACCTGGCGGGAGAGGTTAGAGGAGGAGGAGGAGGAGGAGGAGGATGAGGGTAGTGGTGACGGATGTGTGACGAGGTGGAGAGTGAGGAGAGACGGCTTCGAGGCTTCGACGGCAGATGATGAGGAGAAGGTGAGAGAAAGAGAGCATACCATAGCGCACCTTGCGGTGAGAATGAATGATGCGGCTTGCCTCCTCAGGCGTCAGCTCATCTATGGCGACCCGGTCCTCAGGACTGGGGTTCTCGTTCTCGTCCATGATTCAAGGAAAGCAAAGCGGGTGCGCGGCTCCAGATGGTAGCCACACAACGATGGGCGACGCGACAGTCCAGACGGGAACGGGCGCGGATGCTTTGGCTGCAAGTGCAAGACGAGGGATCACAATGCCGAACTCCGAGCAGCTCCATGCGGCGGCGAGGGGGAAAAGACGGGCGGAGGACGGTGATGCGGGGCCGCTCGGCTTTCACAGCCTTTCACAGCCCTTTGCGCTTCGCTTGAGAGCAGCCTTGGCGCCTTGGGGAGCTAGCGATCAGCGAATGGGGTGGGATCGGCGCTGGATTAACCCCGTGCCGAGAATTGCCCAAAGCAGGAGCAGGCTCGGAATTGGCAGTTTCGGGCAGGTGCGCTGAAGCAGCTCCTGTGAGACTCGAGGCACGTTGGCAAGCGCCCATTGTCCGTTGCGCGTTGCCCGCCGGTTGTCGACGATTCGATTTTTAGCCTTCTATGCTGCATATCAAGCGCCGGGCCGCAGCTGTAGCGCAACTGCTGACAGGTGGCAGCCAAGATGCACCGAATGAACCACTGGAATCTCGAGGCGCCAAAGCCCTGCGATGCGATGTCTCACGTGGACCAGGTTGTTGTTGCTTGTGTTCCCCAAAGCAATGAGAATGAGTGATTCACTGCTGGAGCATGCACAGCGCAGTGCGGCTGCATTCACTGTAGCACGTTAATTACCTTTCCTTAGGTATCTTGCTCAACCTTGCCTACTCATCTCATGTCGCTGTCGCACTGGACAGACTTTCAGTCTTTCGGCTGCTTCTTGCTATCCACCTTGGGCCTAGTCTCTTGCAAGGGCATTGGGGGCATAGCAGCTTCAGGCTTCGTATTCACTCACTCACTCACTCACTCACTCACTCACCCACTCTCTCAACCTGCTCGCTCGCCATCCCATCACCGCCACAATTCTCCTTCGCCTCCCTTCGTCATGCCGCCCAATCTCCAGGGCGAGCAGGCCAAGCAGGAACTCCATCGAGCCATCAGGGCGCTAAACTCCGACTATCACCTGCATCTCCAAGTCCCGGACCCAACCCTATCACCAAGCAAGCGTCGCCAGCAGCGTCGCACTGGCAGCGAGCAAGAGCGGGTTGACGCGATATATGGTCGTGCGCAATTCCTACAATTCAAGCATCCCGGGCACCTCTCCACTAGCATCGGCCGCTTCCGCGAACAAGCCGATCAATTGCTCCGCGACTGGACCTCCACCAAGCGCAACGCCAGCAACGCCAACGCCAACGCCAGCAATGCCGACGCCGCTCCGACGACTTCCTTTGGCTCCAGGTCCTTTGACTCCAGGTCCTTTGACTTCGGGTCCTTTGACCCACTTCGGGCCCGCCCGACCCTCGAGGAACGGGCCGTTCTCCAGACGCTTCTCCTCGATCTGCTCCGCGGTGATGCTTCCACCCGGACTAAGCGGCCTTCCCCAGAGTTTTGCAATCCTGACCCAAAACGCCACCAGAAAAATGACATCGATAATATCGATAACATCGATGATATCCCAGTTCGAACCAGTTCCTCGAACTACAATACATCCTTTGGGCAATCTGGGACTGCTTCTTTCTTGAACCGCTCTGCAAGCTCATCCCGACACTCGTTCGCATCAACTGTTTTCTCCACGACGGTCAATGACAATTCCTGCAGTCAACTCACCTTTGAGTCTAGCTTTCACAACTCTCACAAGCCTCCCAAATACCTCAATTCTACACCCGATGAATCTTTTCACTATGCCACCCAGCCAGAGCCAACTACCCCATACTCCAGCATTCCAGAAATGGCGGAAATGTGTACTCCAGCGATTGAACGAGCAGCTCCACCACCAGCTCTGACTGATCGACTCTCCCACATTTGGCGTAAGTTTATCAGCTTTTCACCTTACCCCAGTTCTAATACCAAAAACAGCAAAGTTCCCACTCTATGGCTTAAATCAGGCCCCATTCATCATCATTTGGGAGGTCACAAGAGCTGCCATCCACTGCGATGCTGACCTAGCTGGGTGGGACCTAGACTACAATAGTAGCTGGCATGACCAGGCCAAATTCAGAGGGAAGTTAGCCTCACACCCGCTGTTCGTTGGGAAAGGTCTCCCTCCTTCATGCGACGCTAGCTCCTGGGCAGCTGGACTGGGTACTTTCAGCGCACACGATAAGACTGTGACACTGTCAGCAGAGTTGGTATACAGTCCTCACGAAACAGGCCCTTTTTTCCATCTCAAGCTTCAGCCCCCCAGATTGGAGCTTGGCCATCGCTTGAGTCGACGCTTTGGTGCTGATCGATTCATGGAAGTAATACTACCATCACCGACTTCAGAGAAGGATGTGCCCCCACTTGCTAAGCAGGACAACGGCCCCGAGAAGATCATCAAGTGGTTAGCTGGTGACCCTCATTACTTTATGGGACGAACCTGGGTGCCTTTCTTCACACGTGATGCCAGAAAGACAGTCAAAGACCCTCGATCCACCCACCCCAGCAAGGCTACTCGCAATATCCTCCAGGAACGGGTTTACTTCTTCGCTATCGATGGTAATGCCTTCCGATTGCCTGAAGCTGAAGCCCAGTTCCCGCCGCCTCAAGAAGCTGAAGCCCTCTCCTCTCGGACGAAGATGACGCGTTATGATCTCCTGAATTGGGCAGTGAATATCAGGAACAATGCCCACCAGCCTGTGCCAAAATTGTTTTCCCGCCTCGCTCTCAGTAAGTCGGCCATATCCCGATATCCACTGGCCCGCTAACATCGTCCAAGGCCTCAGCAGGACATGCCCGGCGGTTGTCCTGGAGCATGACCAAATTATCAATCGTGAGAAGGACCTCGGAAGCAAGCAAGTGATGAATGATGGCATTGGCAGGATGTCCCGGAGCTTTGCTCGCAAGGTTGCGATTCACCTTGGTCTCTCGGAAATACCATGCTGCTATCAGGCTCGAATTGGAAGCGCCAAAGGGATGTGGATCATCGATGTTGAGGATGACGGGTTTGACGACAACGACTGGGTTGAAACGTACCCATCCCAACGAAAATGGAAATGCGATTTCCAAGATATTCACCATCGCACCTTTGAAGTCCGCAACTGGTCGAGGGAATTGAAGGCAGCATCACTCAATCAGCAATTCATACCAGTTCTGGAGGCACAGTCTCGCATTCCTGGTGCCATGCGAAACGCCATTGCAAGACATTTAGTTGATGGTTTGCGTGAGGAAATCGATGGCCAGATTGCCGCCATGAAGCATCCCATGGATCTTCGCGCCTGGGTCAGACGGTCTGGGAGTTCGGTTACCAGCCTCTCCCAGGCACATGTTCCATTCGTTGGCGGGCTACCAGACCGAGAAGACGACATCATTCCCTTTCTACTTGATGCCGGGTTTGATACGAACAAGAACGAGTATCTCAAAGAGCTGACTTGGGCTATGCGAAAGAGGCAGATGGACCAGCTCAAGGCCAAGATGAACATCAAGATCCCTCGGTCAACCTACGCCTACATGGTTGTCGACTTCACTGGGATCTTAGAGGAGGGCGAAGTCCAACTTGCATTCTCATCCAAGTTCGAAGCTGGTACCGAGTCGGAGACACTGTTGGATGGTATTGAAATTCTTGTCGCCAGAGCTCCCGCCCACTTCGTCAGTGACATCCAGAAAGTCAAGGCGGTTTTCAAACCAAGCCTTAAATGGCTGAAAGATGTGATTGTTTTCTCGTCCAAGGGAGATTCTCCCCTCGCTGACTTGTTGTCTGGAGGCGATTATGACGGCGATCAGGCCTGGGTGTGCTGGGACCCTGAGATTGTCCAGAACTTCAACAATTCACCTGCGCCTACTCAACCAGACCTAGTCGGTATGGGGTATCTGCGAAGGTTCAATCCCACTTTCCAGTCGGTCATCAGTACTAGTGATGGGATCGACAGTGCTTGCGCTGAATTCCTACACTCGGCCATGTCCTTCAGCATGAAACCGTCTCTGCTCGGCATTTGCACCTCTTTCAAGGAGAAGCTCTGTTATTTTGAAAACAGTGTTAGCAGCGAACGTGCAGTGGCTCTGAGTACTCTTGTAGGACTCCTTGTCGACCAGAGCAAGCAAGGCCTCCTCTTCAGTGAGGATGACTTTCGTCGATTGAAGAGTGAGATGGAGATGAAGTCCAAGGAGCCTGAATACAAAAAAGAGCGGAGCTCAATCAAACGAAACTGTTTTGTTCATATACTGGACTTTCTCAGGTTCGACGTTGCCAATGTCGTCGTCGAGCAGTCTCTTACGGAATTCTATAAGACCATCAACAAAATCGATGTGATGAAGTGGGACAAGGACTTGACTCGTCTGTCTGATGAGTTTGAAGAACAAAGAAAGTCGCGAACATACGAAAAGCTCATGGTAGACCTCAAAGCCAAGATCAAGGGTGTGGAGGAGAAATGGAAGACGATTATGATAAAATTGGACATTAATAGCAGCGACTTCAGCGTCAAGGTCAAGGAGATTCATGACGAATGGGTGTCGATCCAGCCACCGGATGAGCTATTGGCTTCTAGAACGATTCGAGGGCTTCTTGATGTCTGGAATGGGGACCCAGCAACCAGCAAATGGGCACTCCTGAAGGCATCTTACACCTTCAAGCTCTGCCATCAGAGCTGTTACAAGATGGTATGGCGGATTGCGGGACAGCAACTTGCTTGGATGAAGGCGATGGCTTCTCGCGGCAGCGGTGATGTCAGTGCAGTGGCAGTCACGGCGCAGATGTGGAACGTCCTCAGACCGGACACGCGGCGTATCACTGCGCTTGCCGCCCGTCGCGACGACAACGAAAGCCTTGCAGCGATTGAGGAAATCTCGGAGTTTGATGATAACGGCACTCTGCTTGACGATTCCTAGACAATGCGATGTTTTTAGAGAGAGATTTGAAGATGATTTGGCCAGGATTCTGGTGTTGATGATAGATGATCATCTTGAGAGACTCGGTTGGTTTGGAATGGACTCTTCCGACTCGACGGAATGGACACGACGCCTTTTGTGCGGTTTTAAATGGAAACTCAAGGATACCCTGGTGTGTTAGAAATTGAGAGGTTGGGTGACGAGGCTTCTAGAACAGAAGTCATGGGTCGATACAGACGTGTTTGATAGACTCCTGGGCGGTAATGGGGTTAGGGGACTCTTTGAGGAAATGGGACTCTTTGAGGAAAGGCGACTCCTTTCAGGTCGCATGTAGGCTATGGGTTATGGATGGTCTCATATCTCACATCAAACAGAAGCAAGTGTCATCGCGGACACTTCGGCTTGTACCTTTTATCGCCCGTTCCTTCGCACGAGACACGCAGAAAGGGACATTCGCCATTGGAATCGTTAGGGGGTTTCGAGCGGTGCAAGTGGCTTTCGACCGTATACGATGGTACTGCACTGGTTAGCAAGAGGCCCGGCTGACTTGAGCGATAGGATGCTGACGTTTGACACCAGCCAAAGTTGGACTTCTTCCTCATCTCGCTGCGGAACTCGGCGACGAGCACCAGAACCTCGTCCCGCTGCCAGCCCAGAATCTGGGTCAGGAGGAAGACGGCGAAGCCCTCGATACTCTCGTCCAGGGCCAACTGAAACAGAAGCCCGGCCTGCTGCAATCGCGGATCCTTGGGCCAGCCGTGTACGGGTGCCTTGACCTTCTCCTCGACGATGTCGACGAAGCCGGCGGCCTCCATGGCGTCGCGCATGGTGTGGCCGCAGGCGATGGCGAAGGACCGGCCCATCTTGTCGCCGCCGGCGTAGAACAGGTCGGCCCAGCGGTTGAAGATGTGGTCAGCGGGCAAGGCAACGTGGTCCGACTGGATGCGCACGTCCATCTCCAGGTTCTGCAGCCAGCCGCCGGGCCGGAGGTGGACGAAGGCCTTGGCGTACAGGGCGCGCCAGTCGGGGATGCTGCCGTACAGCGCGCGCAGGTGGACGAAGTCGAAGTGGTCGGACGGCCAGGTCCAATCCTGCAGACAGTCGTCGATGACGAACTCGACGTTGGGCGGCACCCACGGCGGCTGGATGGGGCTGAGGTCGGTGCCGACGATCTCCGTCTGCGGCAGCTGGTCGCCGAGGTCGATGGCCCAGATGCCGGTGCCGGTGCCGACGTCGAGCACGCGGCCGGGGCTAGGGCCGATGGGCGCCAGGAACAGCCGGTCGTCGAGCGTCATGAGCAGCGCGTTGTGGATGATGTCCAGGCCCTCGTTCTGCTGGTCGTCGTTGGGCGCCCAGTACTCGGTCGTCTTGATGTTCTCGTACGTGCGCCCGTGCAGCCGCCGGTAGTCGAGGATGCTCTCCGAGATGGACGTGGTGGAGGACGCGACGCTGCTGGCGCCCACGGCCGAGTCGGCGTCCGAGCGGTCGGCATCGTCGTCGTCGGCGTCCGGTGCGATGTCGGGATCGGCCTCGATGCGCGGCGAGGAGCCCGGGTGGTCCGGGGATTTTGGGGGGGACTTGGGCGACGACTTGGGGGATTTCCCGGGCGAGGTGTGGTCGGCCATGACGGAGGATGCAAACTTGTCACTTGCAGTTCCTCACAGCAGGGCACCGGGATGGACGAATACAGCGCGCAGTGGAGAGCGTCCGGCCCTCGAAGTCATGGGGGCGGGGCCTTTTAATCATCAGGCCCTGCCAGAACAAAACGACGCCTCGTTTTCTCCCCGTCCGTCGACGAGAAAACGAACTCGTCATATATTGCTTTGGCCGGGTTGCACAAGTGGCGGGCTATGACAGGGCGGTGATGTGAGCTGGGAGGCGGGGAAACCGGGGTGAGTTGCTGATGGCCTCTCCGTCTGAGACATTCTCTCTCTCAGCCGTGCAGTCTACTTCGAGACTCGGAGGGCACCACATCGCCACGGCCTTTGAAGACCCGGAACAACTTACCCATTCATCGACCCTTAGAAACCGTTCGTGATTGCGGGGAGAACCCGAGCGGCGCGGGCCGTTCCGCAAGCGCGCTCTATCTAAGCTTGAGCTAGCCCGTTGAACTGAGCCGGTCTAGTCCTCGGTCAGTTGAAAAGACTTGGCAGGCCAATATTTGCACTTTTCTTATTCAGCTAACTACCAAGTCTCAGCTCCGGCCAGACACGAGACCAGAATTGATCGCCGCCTTTGTGGAGTTCCCGGCCGCGACTCCGTCATTGTTCCGCAGCCATGCCACAAATACGATAGACACCAGGTGGATATACGCTCCCTTTGTTCAATGCTGCCGTCGTCGAATGATGTGCTGCTGAGACCTCGGATCACCTTCGGCCCATCTTTTTGTTCTTTTCAGCTTCTGCGTCGTCATGGAGGTGACGTTAGACCCTGGCCTTCTCTTCTCTCCCCATGCTCCGGTTCAGAGCCTGCGAATACGCGGATGATGCAGGTTTCGAGACCATGAAAGAGGCCCGTCGACTCGACTGAAACATTTTGTGTTGCTAGGGCGGGCGTAAACTCCCGGCGAGTCACACACATGTCGCCGGCTGTGATACCCTTCGTACCACAAACAAGTCCTGCCGAGTGCGCGCTCGACTCGGACTTTTCAGTACGTCACACCAGACACGCATGAGGAGAATATTGGAATAATCCATGAAAGTTAATTACGAAATGTGTCAAAGATGAACTCTCAGAATAGAGGTTCGCTACTCAACCCGTCCAACGCCAGTTACGCCTGTCCCGTTGTTTTCCCCAAGGTATCAACGCCATGCATGAGAATGTATTACACACACGAGACAAAGGGGGTATCTTTAGTCGATCCGCCTCTCTTCCGGCTCGATCCGCTCGTACTTAGCCGCACCGTAGTCCCAGGTGTGCAGGTGGTACCGTCGTCGCCAGAACCAGCGTCCTAGGGTCGAGAGGGTAGCCACGGCGCCAACGATCATGCCCAGCACGATGAACCTGGTCATGGGCGAGTCGACGGCGGGCCAGATGGAGGTGACGTGGGCGGGCATCAGACAGGGCTGGCCGGACGCCATGTCCATGACAAAGGTCGAGCCCAGGATGGTGCCCTCGGCGGTGAGGGCGGCGGCGGCCATGTAGCGGTGGCTGGTCATGTTCCCGAGGAAGACCTCGGTCTCGAAGCCGGTGCGGTTGGCGACGGCGACGACATTCTCGGGGCCGTCGAGCAGGTTGGCGTATTCGGAGGCGAGCTGGGCGATGTTAGCGGGCACGAAGCTGACGGGTGAAGCAGGGATAGGAGAACCTACCACTACCCACGAGGCAATATCCGTGGCGCCGTTCCACGACAGCCAGACGGTGGCATTCTCAGTGGTGCGGAAGGGCGCGTCGACGGCGACGCTGGGTAGCCATCGCGGACGGCCGGTCCAGTCGTACTTGCTGACGCGGTAGGCGAACATGTCGTTCTGGAAGCCGGTGCCCAGCGGGCCGCGCTGGACGTCCATGACGACGGTGCCGTCGGGCGTGTACTCGACGAAGCCCGGGTTGTAGCCCCAGCCGAGCAGCACGTTGCCGCTGTCGAGCGAGCGGAAGCCGCCCATGGCGCCCGAGTCGACATGCGCCGGGTGGTAGTACTCGTGGACGACGCGTGCCGTCATGGCCTCGGCGTCGATGGCCAGGTGCAGCCCGCGCGTGCGGCAGCCGCCCTCCTTGCACGGCCCCGTGTACTCGCCGTGGTTGTCGAACATGGTGATGTGGCTCTGGTTCTTGTAGAAGCGCGCGTCGTGCTGCCAGCCGAAGTTGGTGGCCTGGCCGGCGCTGAGGTCCAGGAACTGGTTGCGGCGGCCGCCCAGCACCCAGAGCGGGTGGCCGTCCTTGCCCGAGATCAGCGCCAGCATCGACAGGTGGCGGCTGGAGATGAGGTAGTCGCCGGCGTCCGTCTTCTCCACCGAGTTGATGTGGAAGAAGTCGAAGCCCGAGTCGTCGCTGACGCCGAAGCCGCTGCCGTACCGCGCGTACGTGTCGGCCACGTCGAAGTGCGGCGTGGCCGACCAGGCGAAGACGACCTCCTTGGTCACCAGGTCGATCTCCTGGAAGCCGTTCTCCATTAGCAAGCCGTCGGCCGGCCCGCCCAGCGCCGTGCAGTCCCACGGGATGCTCCAGTACGTGGTGAAGATGGCGGTGCCACCGGGCGTGACCTGCATCTCGTGCATGTCGGCGAGGGTGTCGTCGATGCCCTGGGCCGTGACGTTGTAGAGCAGGTCGTAGTGTTCGTTGTACACGAGGCCGTAGCCGTTAGCGTGGCCGCGGTTGTGGACGCCCTCCCAGAAGACCATGTGGCGGGAGCCGTTGATGGTCTGCACGTGCGACGTGTAGGTGTTGTCGTAGCGCTGGTCGGCGTAGACGAGGCTGAGGTCGCGGGCGTCGAGGATCATGGGGCCGGCCCGCATGGCACCGTAGACGGAGCCGATGAAGATGTAGCCGGCGTCGTCGGCGGCCGAGTGGTTGAAGGAGTTGACGTGCAGCACGGGCGCGACGATGTCCGACGACCGGAACGTCTGGCTGGGGAAGCCGCTGCTGGCGTTGGAGAGGGCCGTGAAGGCGTCGAGGTCGTTGTAGAGGGTGATGTCGGCGAGCGAGGAGCCGGCGAGGGCTAGCACAGCGGAGGCCATGCGCCTCCAGCTTGATGCCATGAGGCGGGTTAAAGATGCCGATAAGGAATACTACTATAGGTTGTATAAGGCGGGAAGCAGCAGGTCGGATTATAAGTTGGAAGAGGGGCGATATCAGAACAGACGGACGGGCAGCCGGGGCGGGAGCAATGGAGGTCGGCCACGATGAGACGGACAAATTGAATACAAGATGCAAGGAAAGGACGAGAATAGTAAGCGAGCGCGGGCAGGACCGAACAGGAGAAAATGGCGGTGGTCGAAGGCGAATCAATCGTGCGAAGGAGGACAATGATGAGGGTCTCGTAGAATTAGAAACAAAACAAGGCAAAGCAAGGAAAAGAGAGAATGGAGAGGACGGAGACAAGCAGAAAAGATTGAATGGTATTTGTGGTCGAGTCAAGACCAAGTTTGCACCGAGATCCAGGATCGAGGGCCAGTCGTCCTGATATACGATATACTTGAGTGTGTACAACTGTCCAGGCCCCGGGTCTCGACAAGCCCGTGTAAGTCGAGCGGGAGGAGGGTGCGTGTAGAACTACATACGTACGGCCATGATCCAGAAGAGGACGCACGCTTCCTCGTCCACTAATCGCACGCTCCGCCGCTCCAAAGGGGAACGAGGGGCCCGACTGGGTCTGGTGGAATCGCCGCTCTTCCCCTTGTTCCTGGAGGTGACGTAAGACGGGGATTTGTGCAGAGTTGATTGTGTTGAGGTTTGGGAGACGTTTTCTTTGCGGCGAGTCTAGATTCTGTAGGTCTGCAACTCTATCTGACTTGAAGTGGAACAACGCTTGTGGTGGCTGATGGGCATCTGTGTTCATCGTCCAGTCTGGTCCATGGCATATCGTCGAAAGATGCTGATGGAGGAGATTTAAGTGCGGCGCTACCTCTGCAAGCCTAATCACTTAGGGTCAGCAGTAACCTTTGATAGGACATCCCGTGCAAGCCACTTAGTCTAGGTTAATGACTATGCAACTCACGTCCTCCTCATCTTCCTCAACAACATCACAAACCTCTTTCAACATGACCGATAAATCGTAATGATCTGCTTCCAGTCACGCCAAGGCAGTCCCGTGAACCCGAGTACCACCACCGGGTAATACTCGACCACGGAGCCCTCACCGAAACAACTGTGCAACATCCTCACCACACACCCGCCCACTCAACACCATCGTCTCCACGAAACAGCTCTCCCGACCAGGTATTCTAGCGCTGATTAAAAGCAGCGCCGCACCGGGGGCCCGTTCTCCGCTCCCAAACTAGGCCCCATTGACGCAACCTGCGCAGGGTTCGGGCGGTCGCCCCGGTCCTGTTTCCAATAAAGTGGCCGAAGGAGAGAATGGGAAGCGTCGGCCAGCTTTCGGACGCCGCGCTGCACAGAACTAACAGGATGATACGCACACTGGGGGGCGGGGGCGTATTCAACGACCACCAAGTCTTCACATTGCCGCCGTGGCAAGAAATGCCATTCAGGGCTTGTTGGTGTTTGATCGTAGCCCAGCCTTGATGTGCCTCGTGGGGTTTCGTGCTCCACACCAACACGCGCGTTCTTACACGACAAAAGCCGGGAGGAGGGGGAGGGCCGCGCGATGTCCCGAACGACGAGAGCGGAACGTGGGGGACAATGAAGACGGACTGTTTTTTTGTTTTTTTTTGAAGGCCTTTGGTATGTATCTGAGAGGGGAAAACGTGTTAGATTACGTGGCGGGCTGTGGCACCTCTGATCTGATGCTGATGATGATGATCCCCATGTCCCGCGCGTGGTCTTCTACTCTCTTGAAGGTCCTACAATGCCACCGTGATACCGGCTGCCGTTTGTCTCCGTTGTGATATCCCAGCGACAGTCCGTCTCCTACATCCGAGACTGAGATTCAGTCTGTATTATATAAAATAGTAAGCCGATCTATTTCCCGTTACCGCCGCATCCCCTTCCCTTCCCCTGACCTGCATGCGATAGTCCTCCCACCCACCGGCTCTCGCAATGTCGGAACCCAATGAAACACCGATGGGTTCAGGCATCGACTTCAGTAACTTCATCATACTGCCATATGAAGACCCAGTCTGTACTTCTCACTTCATATCTAACTGCTAACAGGACACATTGTTTAGTTTTGGTATTCGTCCATAGTCTACGAAGGGGGTGATGAAAAGTTTACTCACACGGCACACCAGCCTGTTGACATCGCACTCCAGAGTTTACAGAACCAATATGGCCGCCCTCAAGTAAATCCACAATTTGGGTCAAGAATAGGTTAGAGACTAGTAAGACCAGCCAGGATTCTCCTATCATCGACGAACCAAGGAGTCCTGCTTAAAAAGTATCAGATTCACTCACGTTCAAGATGAACCTCGCCATGAGCCTCCTCCCTTGACGGCGACGGTCAACATCTCGCAAAGAAACGATCCCCTGGTATTGACAGCAGATGCGATTACGCCCTCAAGTGAAACAGTCAAATTATTAATTCGCCCAATGGGAAGACGGTCGATTAATCACTCTGGATAATTCCAGGCTCTTTTTTTCAGGGTATAACCTCCCAGCACACAAGTTCAATCATAACGTCACTCATGGCAAAAGACACAAAGTTCCTCAAGTATGTTACAATTGAAGCGCCCCCACAGGGGGCTACCCAGAATAAATATATCTACAGTCGACGAAGAAATCTACTGCGCACCCTTCAACAGTCGCGGGCCACCGCCATCAAAGGGGTTGGCCCCGAACTTCTCCGCGCCAAGCTCTAGTTGGTGCAGGCGGGAGCAGCGGCCGTGACGGTCACGTACTGGGTGTGGGGCTTGGCCGACACGGTGATGTACGAGGTGACGGCGCTGTACTTTCCGGAGCCGGAGCCGGAGCCAGCAGAGCCGGAAGCCTGGGCGACGGCGGTGACGGAGGCGGCCTTGGTCACGCTGACGGCGGCCTGGGTGATGCTGGGCTCGGTGTCCTCGCCATCGTCGTACTCATCATCGGCAGGGCACTCCTCCTCATCGTCGGCGCCGTCATCGACACCATCGTCAGTCTCGTCGTCGGCGGGGCACTCCTCGTCATCACCGGCGGACTCGTCCTCGCCGTCATCGGCACCGTCATCAGTCTCGTCGGCAGGGCACTCCTCCTCGTCATCGACAGCAGGGGTGGTGGCAGCAGGGGCCTCAGCACTGGTCACGGCAGCGGACTCGGTAACGGCGGCAATGGCAGTGGTGACGGCGGAGGCAGCCTCGGAAGAAGCGGCCTTGGAAGAAACAGCGGCGACAGTGGAGGCAGCGGCAGCCGACGAAGCGGCAACGGGGGTGGAGGAGACAGCGGGCTTGGAGCCACCGGAGCTGCCGCCGCCGACGGTGAAGTCAACGCAGGACTCGTAGGTCTGGTCGATATCGGGAGCGTCCCAGAACCACTGCAGAACGCAGTCACCGGCGGTGGTGCAGTCACTGCCGAGGTCATCGGGGATGGTGACGCTGAAGGCCGAGTTATTGGCGGAAACACCTGCGTTGGAGGCGTAGTTGGAGAACTCGATCAGGGGCTCGCCGATGACGGAGTTGGTGCTGGTCTTGACGACGGACACGTTGGCGTATCCGGTGTGGGGGGCGGCGATGTTGACGGTGAATGGGACCGTCTCGCCCAGGGCGAAGCTCTGGACGTTGGCCGAGTTGTCGTCGAACTGGAAGCCCTTGCAGAGCCACAGGTTGCACGCCGCGGCGTCGAAGTCGGTGCCGACGACCTGGAAGATGCCCTGGACGTTGCCGTTGATGTCCGACGACTGCTGGTTGAAGGGCTGCTCGCCACAGGCGGCCTTGTAGGCGGTGCCGGGCTCACGGGCGGGAGGGTCCTGGACGAAGCCGTGGGCGGCGACGAGGGGGAGGAGGGCGGCGAGGGCGGCGAAGTGCTGCATTTTGAAAAGATCTGGGGGGGGGTTATATAAGTCGGGTGGAGGGTCTTGGGAGTAAGATGGTTTGAGGAGCTGGAAGGAGTCTCTTGGACCAGATGCTGGGGAGTTCAAGGAGTGGTTTGGTTGGGAATGAAGGCTCAAGGAGCACGAAGTAAAAAATGGTTCCTGGTTGAATTGGGGCCGTCAAGGCTTGAAAGAAAGGCAAGTGGGAATGAAAGTGATGTACAAGTGTACAAGAAAAGAATGGCGTATCTGGTCCTTCGAGGTCCGTGAATAGAAGAGGCTGAGAGAGGAGGGAGAAGAAGAGGGCGGGAGGAGGAGGGCGTCGTGGGAGTTGATATACGGCCGCGGGACAGGCGAGAGCTTCTCGATGGGGCCTAGGACCTCCCTGTCTCACGATGCCCTTGCGACCAGAGTCGAGCGGTGGGCCCTTGGAGCGAGTGATGAGTCGAATCCCGGGTTGGATGCTGGGATGGCGAGCAAGCGCCGGCCGGAGATGGACGGAGGCCCCCCCCGGGCGGCCCAGGGTGCCGGAGCGGCGATGCGTGCGAGTCCGCCAATTGCCGTTGCGGCGGGACTGCATTGGGGAAAAAGGGAGACTGGGTTGGTTAATGCCAAGCAATGGGGTGAGTTGTAGAGAGATCCGGTATTCGTCGTGTTCTTCAGTTACTGTGCTGTCGACTGTCGTGGTTTGCATCTCAGCACTGAACACCAACAAACGAGATGTCCATCATCAGCAGACACAAAGAGAAAACAGCAGAACCGCCAACCAAGGCCCTGTCTGTCACCTTGCCCCCTCCCGCCTGTATGGCCTCGCCCACCCGGCCTCGTTTATGATCGTCTCGTCTCGTTTCTCCCGCCGTCGCAACCCGACACAAGATAACCCCAAGCAAGCGATCCCAAAAACCGCCGCCAAGAGCCGAGCTCACCGGATTCTGGAACCCTCGAACAAGACGAACCAGGGAACAAGACCAAAGAAAAAGACCGCCTTCTGCCTGGCGCCCACCCCCCTAAAAACCACCCCCGGCCCCGAAGCGGGTCTGCCGTCGGCCCCCCGTGTTTGGGCCAGCGCAAGGGGCGCGCCGGCCATTGGTGGATTATCGCCCTGTCATGTTTGAGCCTCAAGTTGCGACGGGCGGGCGAGTCTCGCGAGAGATTGCGAGGGAGACGAGATTCCCCGGCGAGCGAGAGAGGGGAGACAATCAACCAATACCGGTAGGGCTCGTGGAAATGCAGCAACACACAGCATCTGCATGTTGCCATTGAGCCCTATGACATACCTCAAAAGAGTCGATTCTCTTAATGGAACGACCGTGCATTATTTGGAAGTGTCCAAGACTCAACACCAACCGCCTCCTTCACCGCGACACATGGGGTGATGCTCACCTAACATCCTCCCCTGTCTGTCCAACCCTCCCTCAACCGCCACAACCCCATGTCATCATGTCCCGGTCGCTCAATCTCGGCCGGGTTCCTGTCCACCGCTTCTCGGCTACGACAAGCCCAGGGCGTTAAGCTTAGGCAAGCAAGCGCCGGCTCGGTTCAGACGTCAAACCAGGTGGCGCACCGTTTCAGGATGCGCAACCCCATTCTCCTGCGGCCTACTGCTTAGACGCTGTGTTGCTCGGCGCAATCCGAGTGGTTGATACCCGGCTCTGCATCCCAGCGGCTCAATTAATCTCTTGGCGGGACTAGACATCTAGCCGACACGGACGGGGACCTTGAGATCCATTGTTGAAGCGACGGAGTTGAGATCCCTCCGCCGGTTACTCGAGGGGCATTTGCAGTTCTCACCCGTCAGTATCCATCCATCTCATAACATCTGGCTCATGCTCAGAGCCTCACACCACGACGTGCAACACAAAACAAAAACATCACAAACCACGCCACGTTCAAACACCGAGCACATCGAAACAACATCTATTCAAAACAATCTCAGGGGCTTCCCCGAGAAAACCTCTGAGGGGTATATCTGCGTCTGGCGTGTTGAAACGCGCAAGCCCAGGCCCCGCACCTGCCATCTTTCTTCTCAACGCCGTTGAGTCGCTACATTATCGTCATCTGATCGTGTCAAGAAACAAATGCCAAGGCCAACCACCCGTAAGGGTGAAGCAATCTAGATGGACCCGAAAATAATCCGTAAATCATCAGTTATCGTATCCAGAACTCATTCGCTCAAAGAAAGCTGCTCATTAGATCGGCTCGTCACGGGGCTCGATGAGAACCTCGTTGACAGCAACGTGCGCTGGCTGGCACACGGCATAGACAATCGACGAAGCCACGTCCTCAGCATCAAGCACCTTCGCGCCCGACGGCTCGCCATACTTCTTGAGCGCCTCCGCGTCGGTCGACATGCCCAAAAGGTCCGTCGCGACATTGCCAGGCTGGATCGCCGTCACTCGTAGGCCCGAGCCCGCCGTCTCGACACGCAAGGCCTGCAACGTCGCCTCGACGAAGAACTTGCTGGCTGAGTACACTCCCAGGCCGGGGAACACCTTGCGTCCCGCATCAGAAGAGATGGCCACAACGTGGCCACCGCCTCGGGCCAGCATGCCAGGAACCGTCGAGGACAGGCAGTGCAGAAGACCCTTGCAGTTGACATCGACCGTCTGCTCCCACTCGTCGGTTTGGTTGTTGGCCATCATGGTAAAGTACATGACGCCCGCACAACTAACAAGAATGTCGACGGGCCCGAGCTGCTCGCTGGCCGTCTTCATGAGCGACTCCACTTGCGCCTTGACCGTCACATCCGTCTTGTGGATCAGCACCTTTCCTCCATGCACCGCGACCTTCTTCTGGACGCTTTCGAGGGCATCCGTGCGTCGAGCAGCAATGACAACGTCGGCGCCCTCCTTGGCCAGGCCAGCAGCGACGGCAGCGCCGATACCAGATGAAGCACCTGTGACGACAGCGACCTTGCCCGCCAACTTGCCCTTACGGACCTTGGGCACGACCCCGTTGATCTGCGTTCGTCGAGGGGGCCTGGGCAGCCAACCTCGGGCATAGAAGTGTCGAGTGTAGATTTCCAGAAGACCGCCGTCGATCTTTCTTCGCTTGACGCCATATTTGTCCAGCGTCGGCTGAGTCTTGCCGTCCTTGAGAACGATAACAGACTTGAGGACCTCAACATTGGGCATACCACCGCGAAGAATGTCGAGAGTAAAAGGCACATCGCCTCCCTTCTTGCCGCCGCGCTTCTCATGCCAAAGTGCAACCCACTCGTCCCACGGAAGTGGCTTAGTGGGGTAGCCAAGGCCACTCAGTGACGCGAATAGGTCCTTTGAAGGGATAGGAGCAGGGTCGCCCAAGTGGTACAGAGACTGGTCGGTGTCATCCGTATGGTTGGCAAGGGTAACGATAGCATCGCTGACAAAGTCCACAGGGGCCATCTCCAAGAACCATCCTTCAACCTCAGGAGCGTAGCCAAGCTGCAGGGACTCAACCACCAAGGCGTTCATCAGATCGTATGTATTCGTCGACCCAGAAACACTGTGACCCGTGATGGTACCAGGGCGGTACACCCGAACAGGGATTCCACGACTACCGGCCTCGTAGACAAGCTTCTCAGCAACCCATTTTGTCTGGCCATATCCATCGAGCAGCTCGGTCGGGACCTTTTCAATGTTAATCACCACATCCTCAGACCAACCCTCGGTGGAGGGCGGCAGGACACCGTTGGTAGACACGTGGTGGACAGTGGCACCGCTGCGGGATGCCAGACGCAATACTTCCCTAGTGCCTCCCACGTTGGCGTTTCGGAGAGCAGCATAGGGGTAAACCAGGTTGACAGTTGCAGCCGCATGCACAATCACCTGGACCCGAGTCGCCAGCTCGTCAAAAGATTCGGGAGAGAGACCGAGACGCTTTCTCGCGATGTTACCAGGGAGAATCTCCATCCGCTCTAGGATGTAGTCATCCCAAAGACCCAGATCAATCAAGTTCTTGCGGATTCGAGCCATACCCGCAGGGGCACAGTCCTCCACCGGCTCTGGGAAGCGGACAAGGCAAATGATATGAGCAGAGGTGGTCTCCACCAAAGTCTTGAGGAGGAAAGCACCCAGGTATCCAGTGGCACCCGTCAACAAAATTGTCTCGGCGTCCTTGAGCGGGCGCATCGGGGCACCGTTGGGCTGAATATCCTCGGGGAGAACGCAGTCAGCGCGGAGAACAGCGGGAAGGTCGGCTTGCACTGCCGCCGTGTGGCCATCTCGCGCCGCCTTCACGGCTTCAACGTGTCCTTCCAGAGTAGGATTTCCAGCCAGAGGGGCCAGCGGAACGGGGAATCCAAACGTCTTTGACAGTCGGCTTGCCAAGTCTGCGAGAGCCAAAGAGTGGCCGCCCAGGTCAAAAAAGTCATGCTTGGTGGTGATAGCGGTCGGGGGCATGTTGAGAGAAGCCGCCCACATCATGATGACGGTATCCATCTTGATCTTGATGTTCTGCTCCTTCTTGGGTATGCCCTTGGGAGACTTGGGTGCGGGCGGCGCTGGCAAAGCTTTCAAGTCTGTCTTGCCAGACACGCCATGGGAGGGGAGTGCATCCAGTTCGACCCAGATGGCAGGAATCATGTAATGCGCAAGGTGCGCAGAGAGGGCACGTCGAGACACTGGACTGTATCCATACTCATCAATGATGGGGATGGTTCGGTCCTTGTGGTCGCCCTGGTCGCGGACGAAGTAGGCAACGAGCTGCCTCTGGAGACCTTCGCCGTGGGCGATGACTGCACAGTCACGGACAGTGAGATGCTTGACGATGGCGCTCTCAACAGCACCAGGCTGAACGGTGTAACCGCGGGTCTTGATCATGCCACCGACTCTGCCAGTGATCTCCAAGAGGCCCGAAGGGAGAATACGCGCAAGGTCGCCAGTTCTATACATTCGCGCGCCTTCTTTCCTCTCGTACGGATCCATCTGAAAGGCCTTGGCAGTGGTCTCTGGGAGGTTGAGATAACCCCGGGCTAGGAGATCACCACCGACATAAAGCTCGCCGCTGATACCGGGACCAACTCGGTTACCACCCTCATCTAAGATGTAGGTATGATCAGGGTCAGTCGGTGGTCCCACGGGGCACACACTATCGTCATAGTTGATGAAGCTTTGGATGTCACCAGCGGCAACCTCATGAGTCTCGCTTGCGCTGTAAACGTTGAGCAGGCGACAATTAGGAAGCGCGGCGATGGAGCGGCGGGCGAGGTCCGTGGTGACGACCTCTCCATTTAGCCATAGAGAGCGAAGATCAGGCAGGCGGTCGCCGAGCTTGGGGTGTCGAGAAAGGACAGTCGCCAGGAGGGTGGGTGTCATAAGCGTGTCGGTGATGTGCTTTGACGCAAGCAGATCAACAAGAGCAGTGGGGTCGTAGCTGGCCCGGTCCGGGACGGCGACCACAGTCGCTCCACGCAGCAGAGGGCGGAGAATCTCCCAGACGAAGAAGACGTTGCAGGCCACTCGATCGCCTGGCTTGAGGTCGCTGACGCCGAATCTCAAGTCGTATGAGCGCACGGCAGCTCTGTGGGGGTTCATGATACCCTTGGGCTGTCCAGTGGTACCAGAGGAATATGAGACAAAGGCCAGCCTCTCAACGTCGTCCTCGGACGGAATTGGACGCCTTGTGTCCAGCTCGGGGATTGATTCTCTCTTGGCGGCTTTGTCGGGGTGGTCAATGATGATGACCGGGACGTCAGACTTGATTTGGGCGGCGTGGGCCATCTGGGTCACGATGACAGTGGGCTTCGCATCGTCCACGACGTCGCGCAACAAGCCGGGGGGATATGCCAGCTCGAGGACGAGAAATGCACCTCCAGCACGCAGTGCGGCGACGGAAGCAATCACATAGTCGGCACTCCGCCCCATGAGGATGCCGACAAGGTCGTCGCGACCAACGCCATAATCACGGAGGCGGTCTGCCAGAGCCCACGTCTCGCTGTCAAGTTCGCCATAAGTGAGGGTTCTGGTCTCATCCTCAAGGGCGACGGCATCAGGGGTCGCCGCAGCCTGCTGCTCAAATAGAGCCACCAGGTCCTTGTTGATATCGAGGACTGTCATCTTTTCAGGTGTGCTCTGTCACTAGCAACAGCGTGGCAAGATGGCGGGTAGTCGGTAGTTATACGAGCGACGAGAGAGACGGTGAGTGGGTCACGCGACCAATCTGCACGCCGTTACTCCAGAGATGTCGACGACGGATCCCGGGCAAATCCCAACAAGTGCGGGCAGACGGAGACCAGACGGGGGGTTAGTGGCGGCTCTGAAAGCGGCTCTGAGAAGACAGCTTTCGGTAAGCTTAAGCGACAAACGCAAGGTAGGGGAAGTTGGTGGTGGAGTTTGCTGTGTAAAAGTGGCCTTGGGCTCGTTTTCATATAAAGTAGACAGTATGTCTTGGATGAATGCACGTCTCAAACGGCTCCCCTCGTTCGAAATAGCAACAAAAAGACGGCCCGTGGGGTCGATGACGCGATGGAGTGGGAATTGAGGCTGTCTCCGCAAACAGGGACGGGACACGGGGAGGACGACGTCGAGTTCTTGGTCTGGATCTTCCAAGAGGCTGCTGAGAGCCCCGATTTATTTCCTCGCTTGTGCAATGTGCATCCATCAGGGCAAAGTTGAGTTGCCCGAGCCCCCACGTCGGGAATTGGAACTCGGTGATTGGGTTGGACAGCACCCGCCACCAGAACCATACCGCCAGATCTAGCCCCGAATGAGGCATGGCGCGAGCATCCTGATCCGGGGCCCAACACTCTGTATCCCGGCGTGAGGGCGAACGGGCTGCGCCAATGTTTGCATCTGGAGGGCCATCGTGGCTTCGCGGCAGGCGTGGGGGGGACAAGTGCAGCGCGCGTTCTCCAGATCGCCCTGGTGACGCTGTAGAGCTTTTCGGGCCGTCGTTGGAGTCTTGATGACGATGGGTTCCATTGAGCTTGGAGGCGTTTCCCAACCAAACTGCTGGGCCACTTTCACGTGCTTGAAGGGCTTCCGCTGTGGTCCGCTAGCCCTGATTTGGCACTAGCGAAGTCGGCCTACTGCGCATCGGAACATGCCGATGCTCCAAAAGCCCACTTCGCCGAGCGACAGGGGGAGTCGTCTAGAGTACAGGGTAAGCAGCTTTGATGCCACGACATCGATGTTGGCAACAGGTAACACGAGTTCTTCATGCGCAACGTGTTCAAAATACTAAATGGTGACAGCATTTAGTCATATGATACTGTTTATTCGCCAATTCAAGTGCTCTCTTATGTCAAGAACCAAGCATCCTCACTCATTCATGTGCATGTGTTGTCCACAGCCGGGTTTGATATGCACGTTCGGTCCAGGTCACTGCGGGATATCGATTGCGTGATTGAGTCTTGAACGATTTGGGACAACCTTTAGCAATCCGTGCCTTAAAAGTACATAATTCTCGGAAGTCGCGAGACATTCAAATTGCGCCAAAAGAGTAGTTTTGGGTCTCGAGAAGCCATCTCAACTTGCCCCAGCTGTTAGCCACGCACAGTGAATAGTATTCTCAAACCTCCAGGATCATAAGTAAACAGATTGAGCCGGTAGAGACCATTATAGTGGCTCAACCTCCGACGGCCCGAGGTATATCGAGGTCGCGTGAGCTACTCCTGCGCGTGTGGCCGCATTCATCGCCCTGCAGATGCCTCCTCCCGCGTTGCCACCTGAATGACCAGGCTGTTGCGTGGAGAGAGGGTGGGATTCCAACATGTAAGTGCTGCAAGGTTTCGGGCCATCGAGATTGGGTGCGTAATACGTGGGGGAAGCGGCAATTCGAGCCCTTCAAGGCTAGAGTATCAACGTCCAGCTCCATTCAGACGTAAACACGTCGTGATGATGGACATCGGTTTGAGAGGCTTGACGCTTACACCCGGATAAGCTGCGAGAGACTATACTACTCAGGTTACTGATGACGAATAGTCAAGCCTCCAGTTTGTATTTTCGATTCGGCAGTTCTTCACGGACCCCCATGTTCAAGCTCATCACTCGAATGACCACTCACATCTACAACTTAAAAATAGCCTCAAACACTTTCCGATAACGGGGTATCATTAGTATCAATATGCTACATAAGTTTCAACATAACTTTTGTGTCCAATCAGACTCGTCTATGAGTTTACACGACCCTTCACAATGTCGGCCTCGGCTAGCGGAACCACCTTGGTGCGGTAGATGAGCTTGTGTCCGACGTAGAGAACTATGAACAGAATAAGACTGATATAACTCGAGAAGAAGTCGCTCGTATTCCAGTCGATGAATACAGTAAAGCCGTTGGTAAGGGTGATGAGGGCGTTGAAGAATAGACCGTAGTAGGACAGGTATGGCTGAAAGGGCGCAATGAACGGGAGCTCTTGGCGGTCAATGCCATTGGCCTTAAGGATCTTCTGGAAGCGTAGATGGCAGACACTGATGAGGCCCCAGGTAACAAAGCTGGCGGTGGCGCTGATGTTGAGTAGCCAGTCGAAGACGACAGTACCGCTGGAGGAGATGTTGAGGAACGCCAGGAGACCTAAAAGGGAGGACAGGCCGACGGCATAGTAGGGCGTTCCGATCCGGTTGGTACGCTTCAGGAACTGAGGGGCGAGGTTTTCGTCAGCCAGGCCGACGATGATGCGGCTACTGGAGTAGATGTTCGAGTTGGCAGCCGTAAGCACAGCTGTGAGAAGTACGGCATTGAGAATATGGGGCAGAACAGGCACTCCGGCGCGCACCGCTACGATGACGAAGGGAGAAGCCGAGGCATCAGTCTTGTCGCTGTTGAGGGCGTCGAGATCGAATGGGATGTTGAGGCCAACGAAGAAGACAGTGCTGATGAAGAGGACGAAGACGCCCCAGAACGTCCAACGGATGGCGGAGGGGATGGCCTTGGCAGGGTTGGCCGTCTCGCCGGCACCGACACCGACGAGCTCGGCGCCCTGGTAGCTGAAGCCGGCGGTAACAAGGACGGCCCAGAAACCCACAAACTTGCCCTTGTCGCCCTCGACCATGTACTCGGCAAAGGGGCCGGGGCTCTTCCAGTTGCTGAAGCCGATGTAGCCCTGTTCACCGGCGCCAGCGTTAATGCAGATGGAGAAGATGATGAACCCGACGATGGTCACGACCTTGATGCTGGAGAACCACATCTCGACTTCGCCGAACCAACGAATGGGGAGGAAGTTGAGAGCAGTGAAGATGACCCAGAAGACGGCGATCCAGATGGCGATGCTGAGGGACTCGTTCCAGTACTGAATGATGAGGCCGGCAGCGGTAAGCTCGAGGGCGAAGGTGATGGACCAGTTGAACCAGTAGATCCAACCCATTGCGAACCCGAGAGTCGGGTCGACGAAGCGGGTGGCGTACGCAGTGAAAGACCCGGCAACGGGGATGTAGGCGGCCATCTCACCCAAGCTGGTCATGACGGAGTAGACGACGGTACCCATGAAGATGAAGGCGATGAGCAGCGAGACGGGACCGGCTTTGGCGAGCGCCGAACCGATACCTAGAAAGAGTCCCGTTCCAATGGTTGCGCCTACGGCGATGAATTGGAGATGGCGGGCATGGAGGCCGCGGTCGAGGCCCGAGTCGCCCGTCTCGATGTCCTCCCGAGGACCCTCCGGGAGCTTTTCTTTGCTGGTCCGGGGGGTCTTTTCGTCGTGGGATGAGTCGACGAACATGTTCAACGGCCAGGGAGGGTAAACACGGGGAAGACGGAGAGGGCCGGGGAAAGACCGGCGGTCGCAGAGAATCGAGGGGGAGAGCGACGACTATTGGCGAAAGCGTTTGATATATGGGAGACGGCGACGGAGCAACGGGCCAGCATTAGAGAAGTCGCAACAGACGAGCAGGAGAACGAGGGGGACGGAGCAGGGCAGAGCAGAGGATGACACAGAACTGGACGAGCAAAGAGGAGGCAGGTAGGGCTAAGTGGGATGGAAAAGCGAGTCGTTATGTAACAAGAACGAGGCGTGAGGGTCTTGACGACAGGGCTCCATCATGGGCCCATACGCAAAATTTCTCCCCACGGAACGAGCAACGGGCAAGCTGATCCCATGCTGCCGTGCCGTGCCATCTCCGCCAGAATTCCCGTTGCACCATCCCACCGCGTTGCCGGAGGCCAGAAGCCGTTTGCCGCCGTTGCTCGAGGTGGCTTAGTGAGGGCGACGGACGTGTGGTGGAGAATGAAGAGCGCGAACGCATCGCGAGATTTTCTCTGTAGAATTGGGGCCGGTGGGCCGGAGGGCCAATCGGCTCGAGCGCTCTGACTCTTTTCGGGGTGGCAACCACTGAATTTTTCTTGCTTGAGAAGCTATTTGCTGCGAACCGGCTTCCATTTTTGCCTGTCTTGGGTATTCCATGGGTTCCATGCATGGCGTGCATACTCAGCGGCGGGATCTGACGTGGGACCATCTGGCCGATATACCTATATTCTTTCTTCGCCGTCTTTTTTTCTATACCAGTAGACGCGCCCCTCAGCACAGGTTGTGCTTTCAACTGCATCTGCCACCTTTTATCCATCCATCTTATTCCGTCTCCCCATTCTCTGCTTTCTGGTCACGAACATCTCTCCACCTGTTGCGGCCCAAGACCATCCTTAAATCGAATGTGACTCAATCTCAAGCAACCTCGCAAGGTCAAACAAACACTTAGTCTTCCCGCAATCCAAGTCGGACTGACCGGCTTCGGCGCCCCCAACCATCCCTGCTAGCATCGATCTGGACCCGCCGGTTCCCGCCCGTCCTTCTAGAAGCCTTTGAAGCCTGTTTTCCATTATGTACTATTTACCACGTCCCCCTCCCTCGCTCGTCCTATCCACGCCGATGTCGTCGTCGCATATTAACATCACGGGGCCCCAGGCCAATCTCAACGTCTGATCTGCGCTGCCTTGTCCCTGCAAGCTCCTGTCGCTGTGCTCTGTCGCTGGCTGGCCAGGGATTAAATCTTTCGCCGGTGAGAGAGTTTGGAAATTGTCCATTCTCGGACGCAGTATCGTAAAACGGAATGACTCAATGGTAAAGCTATTTGGCCAAGGCGACCCAGCAGTCACTTACATGGTGTCTTGAGAATTGATTCTCGTCAGGAACAGCAGACGATGGCGGAGTCACTGGGAATCTCATCTCCATGCTTGCGTCAAGCAGTTCCCCACGGTTCGACTACATCTCGCCTCATTCCGGAAAGCGACACCCGCCAGCCCAGTATTGACGACTATTGGGCAAAATAATAACGTGACTAATGTCTTCAGGCCAAATAAAATCCTTCTCACTTTTTAGTTGTTCTTTATGTAATGTGTGGTACTGATGGGTGGAAGCCTTGACGTTAATCGTCTGATGTGTACACCGTAGGAGAAGTGGGTATTTCAAACCTCAATGGTCTGCTGCGACAGCAACCTCACGTCAGGTATGGAAGGTTAAAAAGGTGTTGGGCAGACAAAATCAATTGTATATGAGAAGAAAAAAATGCATGCCACTCACATTGTAGGTGACGTAGAGTTCCGTCATTCCTACTGCCATTAAACCCCAAATATCGGAAATCCCGAAGCCAGATACTTCAAGCAGCCCTTAAACTATTGCACACGTCTTCGAAACACCGTATGGTACAGGAACAGCTTCCATAATTAAAATCAGACCTGGGCATAACCACACGACAGGCTCAATAATAGAACATCTCCCCTTGTTAATATTTATGATCCCTCGAGGTACTGCCCATAGCTCATGTCTAATACAGATGAGTGCTCTCCCTATCGCGCCCGTGCAGCCTTCGAGCCTGACGGGCTCGGCTCCTCGGGACATAAACTTGGTTATCAATAATAATTCCGTGAATTTTTTCTGCGAGTTAACCGGGCGGTTGGCGCTGGGCTTTCTTCCGCCGCTTATGGTGAGTTTCCTCCTTCTCCGCTTCGGAGCATGGCCGTCTTAGGTCCCGTTGTGTATCTAGGCTTTCGATGTCCGGGCTTGCAGTGGCAAGGTGTATCACTCTCGTATCGAGCGACGACCCTGTCCTCGATTATCTTCCGTTTTTGGGAGCTTTGCTGTGCTTGGTTCTAATGTTCTCAGCCATGGTGCAGTTGGCTTCCGGGATTTAGACATGGTATCGAGTGGGTTGGCTTCTCCTCTGCTGAATTACTTGTCGATGGAGTCAACAACGAGAATTTTCTGGCAGAGATGATGGAGATAATTGCTGGGGGATCGCGTAGGTCTCGAGCATGCGTGTGGATAAGATAATGTCACTTTAAAATGCTGTGTTTCCTCCTCGTTCTTGCTGTTTTCATCTCATCATACGTATCTGTCACGTAGATAATTACCCTACTGTGCAGCGAACTCGGAGTGGAAAAGTTGAGAGAGCCGTAGCGAGATACAAACTTCAATCGGTGATGTTACACTGTTTAGTCATTGACAGGCTTGTGATGGAAGTTGAGATGCTGTCCTGATGCAAATGGGACAGAGGCTGGGTAAGCTTGACGCGAGTGCAATACACTTCAGTATTGAGATGTTGCTTACCTCTAGTATATGCTGATGTGTTGACCCAAGTGACACTAATAAATCACATCCATGATTGATCATAACATGGGAACAAGACTTGACTGAATCTCACTAATGAACTGAACTGAATTATGGCCACACTAATAAAGAAACTTAAATCATGGAATGTCCTCAGGAATAAATAGGCCCGACGAAGGAACGAAAACGCCCCTTCATCGTCAGGGACGATTGTCACGATCAAAGCCACCCGAGAATTAGGACGCCAGGGCCGGAGGGAGGCGTTTGGCGTCCCCCTAACCTCGCACTAATCGCACCACATTGTATCGTCTTTGCGAAAGATGATAGCAACCTGCGGCTGTGTTTTTGTGTCGAATTCCGATCATTCTTCCGCGGTTACTAAATGATGCCGAGGCTGGAATTGAATAGAGCTACTGGGCCAGCCCGCTTTTTCATCCACTGTGCAATTTCATCACTCGGCATAAGATTTGGAGCACCCGCGACCAGGTTTTCATGATTCATTCATTGCATTCTCATAATTTTTCGGAATTCCAGACACTAACAGACTGGAGATCCCATTCAATCTATGAGCTGGGCGACGAAGGCATGGGTCTTGCATGTTAAAAAGAAAGAGAGAAAAAGCCTATGTAATGAAGACCCTGACTGTCGATTGAAATCATCCTAGCAGTTCAAAGATGGCAGGGAGACGAGCTGAAGTTCCGCTCAACTGGGCAGATTGCTTGCTCTTCGCTGGCGTCGCACCCGCTCTCGGCTCCCAAGTGCCGGCTCGTCGAATCAGCAGCGTGCCCAGACTCGCGCCGGGCGCACGTGCCGCCGATCGAGTGGGCCGATGGTCCCCTGTAACTCTAATCTCAGCGAGGGCCTGAACAGCTGAGTTTAGTGATCGATCGCCTGGAGCTTAGGTTGTCGCTGGGCGCCGCGCCTCAATGACCTCATGAACCGGACGGCGTTGTCTTGGACTTCTTGGTTCATCTCCCACCTGGTCCCCGCTTGGCGTGTGGAAAGTTCCAAGTTTGCGCGCGGTAGTACCTTTTTGACATGTCCGTTTGTTTTGGGGGGTTTGATTCATTTTATTTTCTCCTTCTTTCGTCATCGCCTGTTTCCCACCAAAACGATCGCATCGCCGCATCAGCATCGGCATCGACACCAATATCAACACCGACATCAACAATTGGCCATCGAGATAACCGACCGACCATCAATCGACTCCCGGCGCCATGGGGGAAGCCGACAACTACTACAACCCGAACCAGCAGGGCAACGATCCTGCGTACAACAACAACAACAATGGCGGCTATCAACAGCAGCAGCCCAACTACAACAACGGCAACTATCAACAACCTCCCATGAACTATCAGCAGCAGCCTCCTCCGCCGCCCCAGCAATACCAGCAGTCGTACCCCCCGCCCAACGGCAACGGCTACGCGCTGCCGCAGTCCGAGGGCGAGAAGAACTCCTACAACGAGGTTTTCAAGATCGTCAAGCCCAAGTACAACGACCTCTGGGCTGGCATTCTGGTAAGGCACCGACGGGGAATTCCCATGTAGGCATTGCGGCAAACTAACAACTGGTGATCCCGCAGTTCATCCTCTTCTTCCTCGGATACGTCGCCGTCTCGGCCCTCGCCATCCAGGGCTACTCCAGCAGCAACCAGACCGGCAACGGCATCTACGACAACGGCAATGACTTCTCCCTCAACTCCAATACCATCATCCTGTTCGCCTTCTGCCTCGGCGCCGCCCTGATCCTCTCGTACGCCTACGTCTGGCTTGCGCGCCTCTTCCCCAAGCAGTTCATCTGGGCCACGGGCATCCTCAACATCGTCTGGTCCATCGGCACCGCCATCTTCTACCTGTACAAGAAGTACTGGTCCGCCGGCATCGTCTTCCTCATCTTCGGCCTGTTCTTGGCCTTCTGCTTCTACACCTGGATCTCGCGCATTCCCTTCTCGGCCTTGATGCTCAAGACCACCATTGACGTCAGCAAGAAGTACGGCCACGTCTACCTGGTGAGCTTCATCGGCGGCTTGACCGCCACGGCCTTTGCCGCGTGGTACTCGGCCACCCTCGTCGCCATCTACGTCAAGTACCAGCCGGCCGACAACAACGCCTCGTGCTCTGGCGGCGGGTGCAGCCAGGCCAAGGTCATTGGCCTGATCGCCTTCGTCACCTTTGCCATGTACTGGATCTCCGAGTGGCTGAAGAACACCGTCCACACCATCATCGCCGGCGTCTACGGCTCGTGGTACTTCTGCGTTCACAACTTCCCCAAGGACGCCACCCGCGCCGCCACCAAGCGTTCCCTCACCTACAGCTTTGGATCCATTGCTCTGGGCAGTTTGTTGGTTGCCATTGTGCAGTTCCTCCGTCAGCTCTGCTCTGTCGCGCGCCAACAGGAAGCCTCCGATGGGAGCTTTGTCGGAATGGCCATCTTTTGCTGCTTGGGCTGCCTGCTGAGCATCTTGGAGTGGGCCGTCGAGTTCCTCAACCGCTATGCCTTCTGCCACATTGCGCTGTACGGCAAGGCGTATTTCCCCGCTGCGAAGGATACATGGAAGATGATCAAGGACCGCGGCATCGATGCGCTCGTCAACGTATGTTGTTCACTTCCTTTTTCTCTGCTGTTACTAACTCTAACCAGGAATGTCTCATCGGCCCCGTTCTCTCCTTCGGCGCCATGTTCATCGGCTACGTCTGCGCCCTCCTCGCATACCTCTACCTGCTCTTCACCGACCCGGCCTACAACAGCGACGGCGCCTACACCGCCGTCGTCATGGCCTTCGCTTTCCTCATCGGCTTCCAGATCGCCAACGTCTTCACCACACCCCTGTCCAGCGGCATCGACACCATCTTCGTCGCGTCCGGCTGGGACCCGCAGGTTCTGGCGAGCGACCACCCCGAGATCTACGCCGAGATGGTCCGGGTTTACCCCAAGGTGCAGCAAGTTATTCGCGACCGCTGAGCTTAGCACGGTGGATACGTACGAAGCTGATGGGAGATGTTCTTTGGAAATGGCTGTGATGCCATGATGGCACGATCGGTGGTGAGGATGTGGAAAGTATGGCGTAACGAAAAGACCCAACGGCTTGGAGATGTGGGAGGCGCTCTTGTTCCTGCCTGTCGGCGACGACATTTTGGTCGGTCCGCAAGCAAAAGCTTCATGACGATAATTTATTAATCAACTACTTTAATGTCCGCTAAACTCCCCAATCACTCCTAACTGTTCCATGTCACCCCAACTTCCCCCCCCCCCGGTCGTTTTTTCGATCTTGTACTCCGATATCCCGTATGTATCGTTCCGTGTCAGTCCACTCACGGCAGCGCCGTCACGTATAGCGGATAGCTAATGCTCCCCTCAACCTGGACAGACTCGCTGCGAGCGATGCGCACAACGATGCCCTTTTCGTCGTTGGTCATGCGCTTGAGCTCGATGAGGAACATGGCGAGCAGGACGATGATGCCCGCGAGGAGGAGGTTCGTGATGAGGGCGAGGACGCGGTCTGCGGTGGACGAGCCCGTCATTTTTGGTTGTTTTTTGTAGGGAGAGTTGTAGTGTGTTTGGAGTGGTGATGTTTCGTTTGTGAGGGTCGATGTGTAATTGATGCTGGTTGGGTTGGTTGGCGTGTTACTCGAGAACAGAGCAAAGTAGCTTCACACGATCTCGTCTTGTCTGATCCCTCCGTACGACTTTTCAAAAACAATACAAAAACCCAACCCAAAAACCGTTCTCCCGCTCGCTCTTTATCCTCCCCTCCCTCAGCCGCGATCTAGAACCCAGGCTACCGTACCCGGATATTTTAATCCATGTATCAGCCCTCCCAAGCTAATTCCAAAAGAGCCACGGCAAGACCAGGGTGTGCCTCACAATTGTGTGCTGGGCCGACGCGCTAGACCGGCCATTGGGGCACATCGGTGCTTCCAAGATTGGGAAGCTGAAAGTCTGGAGGTTAAATAACATGCATAAAGCTACCTGAAATGAGGTAGGGATCGCCCTCAGCTGCGTTGGTGTGGATGTGGATGTGGAGGTTGAGAGGCATCAAAACACCGAGAGCGGAATGGATTGCGAATATTCGTACCTCGTGTCTTTTATGTACACCCGAAGAGGAAACAGATCGTCTCATGAAACAAGAGTTGGATTGGGTTCCAGTATGTACAACAGTAAAGATAGTCAGTCCGCTCAACATCTTCAGCATCCAAAACTTACAGAGAAGAAAGATGTTGCCAACTTCTGATAAAAAACCCAAACGCCGTCCATAAATTGCCCTCCCTCAACGCCAGTACGAAAATAACCAATGCAAGATAGAACAACGAGCCAAATATCTCCCATGCACTTACACTCTTCATCTAGCATCTCCCGCCGCCTTCTCGAGTCTCTTTCGTGCCGCCTCCACGACACTGCGTCGCAGCGGGGGTCCTTGCGCGTCCTCTTCGTCCGCCACGGGGTCGCCGTCCTCCTTGATCCGCGACACTTCCCAGCGTCTCACAGAGCCTTGCATCCCAGCCCAAAGATCCGTCGGTAGGAACTCGCCCACGTCTTGTCGGAATGTCTCGCGCGACTGTCGGTCGGCGTCGAGGATCTTGTCCACATTCTCCTGCGCCTTGCGCCAGATGCTGCGGACTCGGTCGTCAACGGCTCGCCGTCGCTCAACTTCGAGGATGAGACTGTCGTACGCGCTGGCATAGCCCTCGTAAAAGTCTCTCATCTGCTTCATCTCCTGCAGCTTGCTAAACACGGCCTCTTTCTCAATCTCCCACCTCATCTTAAAGTCCTCCTCTGCTGCGAGGTAGTCACCCAGGCGGTCTCCAATCTCCCCGAGCATAGCGTACGCCTCGAGCATGCCTGCGTACGCCTTCTTTGCTTGTTCTGCTTGCTCCTCCAGCACGACGAATTCCTGCTCCATTGCGCCGAGACGCTCCTGAATCTCCTGGACCACGTCGTCCACCTCTTCAGCGTCCTGGACCACCACCTTGAGCATCTCTGCCCGATCTTTGGCTGTCTTGGGTTCAAGGTGCGACACATTGGATTCCTGCTCCGCAATGACGCCGGAGATGGAGACGCCGTCGCTGCCCTGTGACTGTGTGACTTCGGCAACCCTCAGGCGGGCGAGAGCCAATGCGCCTTCTGTGGTTCGGATCGCGGTGACGCACATGTCAAAGTGTGTTGTTAGGGATGCGAGAAGTTGCGCCATATTCGCCGAGTGATCAATCAAACTCTCGAGTAGTTCTGTTGAGGGAGGATTTGAAGGGTCGGCATGATCGTGGGAGACGGGTTTGGGTGCTTCGAGGATGATCTTCTTGAGGTTTCGAATGTCGGTATCGAATCGCAGTAGGTCTCCGTCAAATGATTGCTGGATACCCTGCGATCTGAAGTTAGCAACCTTGGTGCGATGGCGCATAGCTATTGGGACGCACCTGTAAGTCCTCAATGCTCTTTTTCATCGCATTCCGCATCCCGTGCACGCTCGCCTCGTCCACGAAATCTAGCAAGCTCCTTCTCTCTTCGCCTTTGGGACGGAAGACGCTCTGGACGATAGACCCTCTGAGCATCTCCATCGTGCCCTCCAGCTCTCCGTCAACCATGTCCATCGTCTTGACGAGAGCTTTGAAGTCCTTCTTCCCCCAGTCATACGTCCCTTGCAAGCTCCTTCTTACTCTGACTAAGATGGTAGCTTGGTCGAGGATCGAGGTTTGCAGGAAGCCGGCTTGCGCTGCTAGAATGGCTACATCTTCGTGCGATTGTCGCGCGGCGGTGGCGATCTCGTTTGCGCGGAGGACATGAGTCATGGAGGAGAGAGAGCGCTTCGCAAGCAAGAGGTGGTTGACGAGGGTGTCGACGGGGATGGATGGGGAGTCGGCATCGTCATCGCGCGAACGGGGGAGCGATTGGGAGTGGGAGTAGGAGTGCTTGGAGGAGGCGCCCGAGGCACCCGAGGAGCCGTGGCTGCGGCGCAATGAGGCAGCTGACGATGTGGCCATGATGATGATGATGATGATGATGGATGATTTTCACAGCGACGGAGACAGAAAGTGTAAATGTGCAGTTCGTGTACAGAGTACTTGGGTCAAGGATTATAGTGAATATGCGAATGTAAGGTTGCGTGCACCGTTCCCATGGCTACATGACGGGGGCCGGAGGGACTGGGATGGGCGCAGCGGTTGCGAGGGGGCCAGTGGTGATGCTTCCCAAGCGGGTAATAGGTGGTGATGATAATGGCGAAGAAGAAGAAATGGAAGAGAGAGAAGAGAGAGAGAGTCCGGTAGCGAAAGAAGCTGGAGGCGGGAGGTGGGCGATGACGATAAGGCGCCTCTTGTCGGGTCCGTTATCGCCAGGCAGATGACGAGCTCGCCGACAACACGCCTCGCGTAGGGGACTACCGGGACCTCCAGCGGTGCTGCCACAGCGCTACCCGGAAAAGGTTAGGGCACCGGGTAGCGCGTATTTATAGCACGTGGGCCGCCCATCCAGCAGGGCAGGTGGCGCTACCTGGCTGTCGCTCTGACCGTGATGTCTCTGTGCGCCACCTCGGCCGTCCAAGACGAGACACGCCCAGAGACAAGCCAAGAGACGGGGCGTTTTTCTTTGTCTTTGGTGCGATTTGGGCACAAAGTTAATTGATGCGTTGCCAAAGGTCGTCATTTTGCCATTCTTAATTGATGCGTTGCCAAAGGTCGTCATTTTGCCATTCAAGCGGAGAGTTTATCAAACTGCTGCTATGCTGTCTTCCATCTGTGCTTCATCTGTCCTGTCTCGGTCTCGGTCATGTTATGCATTTTACTCGTGTAATTCGTGTCGGGCCAGCTCAATTGACTTGAGAAGATCCAATCCCATCCTGGATCACCCTTGCATAAGCAAACCCTTCAATCTCGCAAGGAAACACAATCTTTCCCATTATCCCATCAAACGCTCGCCCCGGGATCCGTGTACGCCGAGGCTGGTTGCTAGTATTTCCCTTTATACGCATCCCAAAAGAAAAGAGAAGAAGAAAAAAAGAGGAAGAAAAAAAAGAAGAAGAAAAAAGAGGAAAGATGAGAAAAAGAGGGGGGGAAAAGAAGGAAAAAAGGAAAAGACAAAAATCAGCCTGGCTAAGAGATTCTCGCAGTCAAATCTTCACTCGGAAATTCGCTCCAGTCGCTTGTCCGATTCGCATGGTGTTGGCTCCGGCGTGTTCATGCGCGTAGAGTCTTGGGAGTCGATGTGGATCAAGCTCTTGATCGCCGAGTGCTTCTCCCCGGCTTCGTCTTCCTTGATCTCGGAGCCGTCTTTCCTGATCACTGGAGCATACGAAGGCATCTCGCCCTCCATCTTCGGAGCTTCTGCACCGTCCTTCTCCTCGGCTCGTACGCCGCCGGCATTCTTCTGGGCGTTGTCTAGGTCGGCGGCGCCCTTCTCGCCCATGCCGCCCTCCAGTAGCTCGCCGCCCTCCATAACAGTACGAAGCTCCAGCGCCTCGTCCTTGGAGTAGACGCGGATTCCGACGATGCAGATGGCGTTCCACGGGTCCGGAAGCTTCTCCTCCTCCGTGTCGTAGTCATCGTGGACTGCCGGGGGGTTCTGAGGAGCGACGCGTGGCTTGCGGGTCATGTCGTCGCTGCTGTAGAGCTCTTCCCAGTCTTCAACCGGCGAGTCCGAGGAATCGCCGGCTGAATCGTACTTGGGACGGATTATTTCCTCCTCAACTGGGGGTGGTGGAGGCGGCGGAGGCGGAGGCGGCGCACCGCTGACCGGAGGCACATCCTGCTGCTCCGTTGAAGGTGTCACCAAAGAGTCAACCGTCTTGGGAGTATCCAGCGGAGAACTGGTCGACACCGATTCGTTGGAGTCATCGACATCATTGGACTCCGTCTTTTCGGCTTCCTTGGTTGTCTGCTCTCCAGAGGTTGACTTGTTGGTAGGCTTGCCACCCGACGTCTTCGCAACCTCTTCAGTCTCAGAGGCCCTCTCATCAGAAGTCTTGTCTTCGGCGGCTGCATCAGCCTTGGCCTTAGCTTCGGCCTCGGCCGCCTTCTTGGCCTCCTGCTCTGCGGCCATCCTCCTGGCTTCCTCTTCAGCAGCCGCCTTCTTAGCTGCCTCGGCGGCAGCGGCAGCCTGCCTAGCTTCCTTCTCAAACCTTTCCTTCGCATCCTGCGCAGCCTCCCACTCCGCGCGCCGTCGCTGCTTCTTCTCCGTGTTCTTGCTCTTCTGCTTCTTGGCGACCTCGCGGTTCACATGTCGCTTCTCCCACATGTGCCGCCGCTCCTTTTGACGACAGCCCGACGCCTTCTCCTGCTCTTTCTTGTTGCGCAGCTTGACCACCTTGTCCATGTGGTCCCAGGCCTTGCTGTGCGCCAGGTCGTAGGCGTAGCCGACCTGCGCTAGCTTTTCATTCTCGACGCGCTTCTCGCACTCGCGCTTGACCACGTCCTCGACCGACTTCAGCGCCGATTTCCGCTCGCCCGTGACCTTGAGGTACACCACATAGTGGCCCGCAGGCATGTCAGGGAGCTCGACCGAGACCGAGCGGTCTTGCAAATAATTTTCGTGGGAGCGCACTATATAATCTTCGGCGTCGGGGCTGTCCTGGTAATGGAGACGGAAGTGCAGGCGGAAATTGTACTGGCCATGCAGGCCCTTGAAGTAGCGCCTGTCAAGCTGAGACAGGACCAGGACCAGAGGTGAGTCCTTGGTCAGCTTGATCTGGAACTTCTCATGATACTCTGCCTTCCACTGAACATCCACGCCGATCCATCGCTGGCAGCAACGCCAGTCGGGGTCTCGGAAGAGGCGAGTTCTGTCAAAGTGCGAGTATTTGCGGATCAGGTCCTCGTAGGAGATCCAGAAGACGGAATCGCTGCCGAACTGGTGGCCGAGCTCTTCCTGTGTCTCTCGCGTCCACTCCTTAGAGCCATCGCTCCAGGCTCCCTCCCAGATACCCTTGCGGACTTTGCCCCAAGGGTTTCTGAGCTTGACCAGACGCTGCCCGCTCTTAAGAGTTCTGGCTTCCATAACAATGTATGCATGGCCTTCTGCGATACCATTGCGCTCGCCGTACCCATACTCCAGGAGGCCGGTGGAAGCGCCGAACAGGAACTCGTCGTTCACGCGAACCATTTCGTTTTCCCAGAACCCATCGATGTCCAGGATATCAGAGGTCAGCAGCTCCGTGGTAACGCCGCCGGAGAGATCCTCCAGGCCTTCGCCGATCCAGCCGCCAGCCAGGGACGCGTAGTCGCCATGTGCCTTGGCATAGGCCTTCTCGATGAGAGGCACCCAAGTTTCGTTCTGGTCCTTGCACTGGGCAAAGAACAGCGCCTTGGAGCCGGTCTGGTATGTTTTTCTGTACACGTTTTCGACGTCTTCGCGATCGATCTGCTGCAGCAAGTCGCGTTGCATGCTAGGGGAGTCCCAGCACGGGGACTTGAGATACAGCTTATCATCGATGATAGAGTAGATCCATTCGCCGTCTCTGTAGAAGACAAATCCGTAGATGCCGATTTCTATCGATCATTAGCACAGGTCGGTATCCTCGGTTAAAATAGACTTACTCGTGTCATAGGCGACACAAAGGCGTTTGATGCCATCTTCGGCATTAGCGAGGGCAGTCAAACTAGCCATAATCCAGCAATCGCCGAGACTGCCCTGTTTCACATCGCCGCCATTAACGTCCTTCATAAAGGTGGGGTTCTCGTAGATCTCATGGACCCGTTTTACGGCCTTGGGAACTGACGCCTTAGAGCTCAATAGCGTCGTCCTTGTAAGCTCGAACTTCTCTTGACCCAAGCTGTTTAGGCAGTTGCCTTTTTCGTATTTCAAGTCCCAATCCTACGGAAACCGTTAGCTACTGTGCTTCATTCCTGGGTATCAGCTGTTTAACTCACAAGGTCCCAACCGGGATCTCGGTAGCGCATGTTGACCCGCTTGCATTCCTTGATGATCTTTTCGACCTTGCGCCGGCACTCCTCAGCAGCACGAGTGTATCCCGCCGATAGGAGTTCATTGGGTTGAGTGGAAATGGCGGGGGGTTGGACAGGATCGAAAGGTAGGACGGCGAGGGCAGTGTGAAACTTGCGCTTGGAGAACTTCTTCCAGATGCGATTGATAGACTTTTGAGGCGGAAGCTTCTTCTTCTTTTTCTTTTTCTGGTCCTGGGTCGTGGTGGTGGTCGTAGGTGCCGCGCGAGGCCGGCGTGGGTCGTCGGACTCTTCGGATGAACTGTAGCCGTGCATGATGGCGAGGAATTGCTTTGTATGGAGCTGTAGTAGAGGAAGGGAGGCAATTGGCGAGAATACGGGGATATGTGACTTGGGATTAGGATTGGAATTGGAATCTGGGTCGCGTGGATGAAAATGCTGAAGTCGAGATAAGAGAAGGCGGATGTGAAGGGCTCGCCGGAGGCCCGGGGTATGTAAACGTATGGGGGAGGATATTTGCTGCACGTAAAGAGGAAAGAGAAGAGAGAGAAGAACAGACTGGGGGGCAAGGAATAGAGGCACAGCGAAGAAGCGGTCACAACGTTGGGAGAAAGGGCGGTGCGAGCTCGGAAGGGGGGGGGGGGGGGTGAAGGGGATGTATAAGGGTTCCCTGGACGCAGGACGGATGGGAAGAAAGAGAGGGAAGAGATACGGAACTGAGGCTGCCTGAGTCGCCCGCCACCCGGGATCCGCGGTGACATGTAAAGAGAGAGGCGGACAGGACAGCGTTAGTGCGCCCCAGCGTTGGCGTTCACCGCATTGAAGGTATCGAGAGCGTCTTTGACCCCGGAGAGAGTATCGCCTCGAAAGGCACAGGGTGCATGGCGGTCCGAGCTGGCATAAGACAAGGGGTCTTTCTTGGCAGGTTACCTACAGATTTAGTATCAGTACACGGCGCACTGAAATGGATGTACTACTGTATGTATGTGTGCTGTCCGTACTCTTCGTGCCGGGGCGTGTACATGCACAGTACTTGCAGTATTGTGGGTGGTGGGATGACTACATGCAGGGGAACTACTAATCAGTTTACCCCAGCGCTCACTGGTATAAATGTATCTGTCGAGATACTCATTGGGTCAGACTACCCAGACGCATGGCCAACCGAGCCGCGCGCCGCCCAACAACTCGTGAGATAGGTTGGCTTCGTTCTTTGTGCCGCGTTGTCGTGGAGGGGAGGTCCATCAGCGGCCAACTCTGCCAAGTTGAAAGCCGCGCAAAGTGTACTCGGGAGGAACGAAGGCCCAGGCAGCATTGGCGTTCCAGCTCAGCCTCGTCGACCAAAGAACCAGACCAAGAGGAAGGACTCCAGTGGGGAGGGACCAGGACTGACAAAGAGAGAGGACGGTGGGGGGCTTTTTCAGGGTCCAGGGTCCAGGATCCCCCTTCTCAGATCCGGGTTGCGTATTTTGGCATCTCGTTATCGCCATTGTCCCGTGCAGCCTATCAGGAGCCCGTGTCGCAGGGGCTCCGAATTCGCTCCGCCGATCCAAGCGTGGGCGAACTTGTCTCGACTCAGGTGGTCGTCCTGCACCATCTCCGACGTTGGGGAGGCGGTGGGTCTTTGGGAATTTAGGGGTCCTTTTCTCCAGTTTGTCAGACCAAGTTAGCCTGTCCGTTGGCTCTATCTTCGTACGACCGACTTACCGAAGCGGCCATCTTAGGTACCAGCTGTTGTAGTTGGTAGGTCTGCATGAAGATTGGAGGCTAGAGTGGAGTGGAAGGCTGGAGGTTAGTACGGTAATTACTAGTACTTTGGAGAGGCGAACCTAGTACAGTGCGGGGGTTGGTCCCATCAAGGTCCAACTTCCCAGGGCACCCATGATCCATCCCGCGTCTTGCGGTCGGGTCGGGTGGCGCCTGTTCTGGGCGTCCTGGGCGTTCTGGGCGTTTCGATGAATGTCCAGGACCATGACAGACCGAGACAGACCAAGAGTTCAAGACCAACAATGTAAGGCTGCAGCGGTTTGGTGCGTGAGACAATCCGTCAATGGGGAATACCCCGTCCAGAACGTGAAATGCCCGTGGCCGTGGAGTTGAAACCAGGATCACCTGTCACCGGAAGCGTCCATATTCAAGGCGACCTAGCGGCTGCCGGCCACTCAACCTTCAACCTCCTGATGTTATCCGGTCATGTCCCGGTTCCTCACCGGCCAGAGTACCGTGATCCGCAGCGAAAGAAAAAAAAAAAGGAAAAACGGTGCCAAACACTGTCCGCGGCGTTCTGGCCCCCAGTCTCGCCAGCCCCAACCGAGCCCGTCGAACAAGGAATCGCCCCTTATGTGTGCAGAAAGCCTCCCTCGTGTCACAGAGGGAACCATGTCGGTGCATCCGTGAACGGCGGCGCCTCCGCGTGGGAAGACGGGACGGTAGGAACGGCCTGCGCACGCGTCTGACTCTTGCTCACCCGCCTCCCTCAGCCTCATGGCCGGAGTGTCCCTTGCAATCGGCTGGGTCGCTAAAGAACAAGGCGAACAAAAAAAAAAAAGAGGTAGTTCTTTTACGCATTGGCGAATTGTGTCTCCGAATGAATCCCACACGACGTCGATGGAAAGGCATCCACGGCCGTCATCATCAGCTCAGGTGCCTACCTACGTTCCCCATCATCTTACGCCCACCATCACGAGTTCTCTTGAGCCTCATCCAATTGCCCGAAACCCAACGCAAACGGCCGAGCCTCGCTATTACAAAGCCACCAACTTCCAAGAGGGATGGCGTGGAATGGCTGTCTATGCCGGACCTGATCGGCAAAAGCCTTGGCGCCAGTCCCAGGTCGCCTCGCACCCTCCATCATGACGAAGCCCTCACAAGACGGCTGCGTTGCCGGCCGCGACATGACTCGATCAAATCAGGGCTTGCCATGTTGCTGCTCCCGCGCCTTCGGGAAATCTTCGCGGCGACGACTGGTTTCTCAACGTCCATGTCAATGGCTAACCGAGCATATGAAAACGGACTTACTGCATTTTGCGTCCATGATTGGCCTGTGATAAATACATGTTAATGACAATGGAACGGTCCCCTACTTGAGGCCACCATTGATCGCGAACCGCGTGTGACGGCGCCTAGTGGGTGATTGGTGCCACCTACGCAATACTTTGAGGCCACAACTGGTCCTGTCACCCAGCATCATTCAGTTGCATCCTCAATCACGACTGTTTTGGCCATATGCGGTGAGTTGCAGCATGTTTCAGCCTGTTAGAGTTTCCTGTGAATCGCCACCTAATTGACCGGATTAGCCCCCTTTGTGTGATGCCAAGTCGGTCGTGCAGTTAGTTGCTGAAGGACTTCCTCAACGCGCCACATTCTCTGGTCTCGAGAACATGGCCAACAGAATGGCCAACAAACCATCATGAAATAGATTAATTGTCATGTGAACTTCACTCACCTTCTTGACGCATGTGATCTCTTGCTTCTTCATGTGTGGGCCTCGTTCATAGGTGGTCTCCTCTGGCAGCAATAAAGCTGACTTGTCGTTCCGCATAACCCTCCATTTTGATATCGGCCAGGACGCAGTGCGACTTCTTTATGCGATAGCCCGATGCTGTAGCGGGCCTCTGTGAAACGATTTAAAACGCGGAAGTCTTCTTGAGTTGCGCGTAGTCAAATGGAATTCAGCCCCAAGTTGCGTCTAGCAGGAAGCGAGCAATGCATCTGTATCGAAGTTAGCTGCAACAGGGATCAGAGGGAGCCGATCAAGGATATTTGATCCAAGACATTGGATCGGTGCTGTGAAAGTATAGTCGGGGTTAGACAAGCTGCCGTGGTCCGTGGCTGTTCGACGCTCGTCAAGAAACTATTGTGGCAGGTTGGACTACATAGATTGAGCTAACGGTATCCAACAGTGATGAATACCTTACTATCGCATTCAGGATGACTTATTGCCAGATCTTAGTCGCCTCGAGGCCCTCTGCAAATGCACCGACCTTGCCGTCGATCGCGAATCCCTCGGTTTGTAATCTTCTACAGGCTTCGTATAAATCTTTCAGTGGAACCCAGAGGCATTCGATAAACTCCCCGTCCTCCAACTGTGTCACCGGGTTCTGATTCTCTGGTCGCTCTGCATCAATCTTGACGTTGATCATAAAAGTCGTCGAGCTGTGGGCGCACATGTCAGTCAAGTAAAGAGTAAAGGCAAACTAAGACGTTACCTGGAGGAAGCCGGCGCTACACATGATGTTAGCTATGGATATCATATGTGTAGGAGTATTTCGATCTTACAGCTCATGAGAACCGGTCGGACGCCAGTGCGCTCGGGGACCACCTCACCAATATAGCCCGTCTCCTCTTTGAGTTCGCGCAGAGCACATTCCACGGGAGTCTCGCCTTCATCCATCAACCCGGCGGGAAATTCGATGCAAATCTTCCCGGTTGGCGGTCGGAACTGCTTCTCAAGGAGAACCTCGGGGCCGCTTGACCGTTGCAGCACAGCGACAACTTGGACGGCGTCCACGATGCTGGTCTTCGGGCGACCCTTTCGTTTCATGGCCTCCCAGGTTCGAGGCTTTCCGTGATTATCTTCATAGTTTATCCTTTCCACTACACATCAGCCAAGTTCCAGTCTGAGAGGTTTATCAGCAACGTGAGTCGGGGAGTATGCTCACTTGACGAGGTTTATCCATCTGGCATCACTGTTTTCCTATCATCCGGTCAGCAAGGCAGACGAAACCTCCTGGCTAAAGACTTACAAGTTCTTCAACTGAAATAATTTTAGACGTTTGTGACATGTTAAAACAGTCCGGGTTTGTCCCTTAACGAATGTGCGAGAACTTAGCGAAGTTCATGCTAACGGCGTCCTGAGTAAACATTGTAAGCAGACATACCAATACTATGACGTGAAGACTTGTGAAAATATTCGATTATAACGATCAACCTTGGTGATAAACTACGTTCGGGACGTTATTCTTGAAGAGGTGTAGAAGGAGATCTTCCCCTCTCGAAATGCGGGCAAAAGCTCCTCCGGCCCGGAGCAGTGAATCAGACTGGTTGCAAACAACTTGAGCGCGTTGACACCTTGGTTACCTGGCTGCCTAGTTGGTTTCCTCCACAATTGCTCAAAATGCAAGGGAATGACGAAGGCCCAGCAAGACAGACACGCGTTCAAACGTGCCTGGAGTCGACATATGGAAGACAACTCACTCACAACTTCTGATCTCATTCGCGCAGGGGCAACCTCGGGCTGGCACCTGCCCACCTCTCAGGCAGGTAGGTATGGAGCTTCATGACGGAGTCCTTCCTAACCTTGAATCACAGGTAATATCAATGCACGTGAGCTGCGAGCACCCGGTTGCCAAGGCGTTGCTAGCCACGAACGCGAATGAAACTTGCCAACTACACAATTCAGCTCGACATCATCACTTTCTATCATTGATTCTTTGCGATCTCACGAAATCTCTCAGTTGCCTCGTTCGCGTCGGATGAGAAGGTTTTGAGTTGGCCGGATACTTTTCTCCTTCCACCCGCATCGTCTGTCTAGAGATGCGTTCCGGCAAACCCGCAAAGCGTCCCAAGCGCGGCACCGCCCAAGACGAACTTCCAAAAGAATCGCCACGTTGGAACCTTTAGGAACCTGGTTCTGCGTCGGCAGGACATTCTTCGCCGAACTCTCAGTCTCGTCATGGTGTTGGATGGGGGGACGGCAACCCTGGGCTCGGCGACATAGATTCTGCATCAATTCCTCGAGTCGGGCCCGATCCCGATCTGTACTGTTCAGGCGCCTTGTTGGACCCAGAATTCGAGACTTACCTGGAGGATATTGAAAGAGAAAGGCAAGGCTCGGTGGCATATTCGGCTACTGGGTCAGATGTCTTTTGCGGTGCCAGTCCGGGTGAATCTGGAAACCCCTCTGGCCATGATCCACCTCCCATGGGCTGCGGGCAGCTCTCTCTGGACAGTCTGTTAGAGTTCACAGCGCCCATGGATCTGGACACCTCTTCAGACAGCGACGAGCTGCCCGAGCTTACGAGATGTCCAACTCGGAGTTCCCCTCATGCCTCCACAAGCCGCCGCACAAAGCCTGTTTCAGAGCCTGATGATTCTGTGGTGGAAAATATCGATGGGACAATTTCTGTGATTCCGTCGCATGTTCGTCAATCTCCCTCATTCGAACGCGACCCAGAACAAAGACCGGCCCGTGGACCGAACTACCTTCATACCGGATTACCTGACATGCCCACCAATTTTCCTCCATATGACGAGTATTTCCGGCTTCCTCCGTTGCCTAAGAACCCAGCTTGGGACAAGATGTTGGGCGGCGAAGTCCGCTGGAATGACGATGTCGACGATGAGTTCCTAGGAATTGGGAGAAGAGTGAGTGATCTTCAACATCTACATACATCAAGAAAACCCATCACTCCTCCGGATGTCAAAGTCTAACAGAGCAAATCCCTACCAGGTAAAAGAATCAGAATCAAGTTCCGAGCGAGAAAGCAGCCTCGATTCCTTTCACTCGCCCGAGTCCGAGGAGAATTACATCCTTTTCAAGAGGAATGAGGCCTCGGTGCGATTTAACAAGAAGAGGAGGACCATCCGTATCAAACCACCTCCGTCTCTCAAGTCGACCTCTTCTACCCCAAAAGAAGATTGCAACGGTTCCCAATGGACCAGGCCATGGAAACGGGAAGTGGTTCAAGAATTCGGGGTATGGCTTTGTTCTCGTTGTGAAAGATTTCTAGACCGAGCAGTACCAGACGCCAAGGATCAAGAGGAGGTTTTGGATGCACACCGCGAGTTTGGGATGTGGCCTCCATTTACGCGAAAGGCAGAAGAGCCTCTCCGGAGGAGAAAGTGTCGCCACTGCAAACGAGAAAACTTCTGTCACATGTTTGAGTCGTTCGAAATGAACAGAATGGAGGCGGATACCCTGAGAAAATAGCTCTGATCATGATCCGTAGGCCTGGGATAGGAGAGCTGGGCGATCGAGGCTGGGAGAAAAAAGCGAATAATAACCTTGAAGTATTTGCGATTTTACGTATCAATCCTTCTGATGTTTTCATCCGCAGAAACAGGGGACGCAGGACCCAAATCATCCTCGAGACCTTCATCGGCGGCTGATGCCAAGGCTCGATTCCTCCTCTCGACGCGTCTTCTCCAAGGCTTGTAGACTATGATGGACCCCAGACCAACTACGACGAAAACACCGCAAATGCTGCCACCGATGATGTCGAAATGGTCGCCAATCGCCGAAACACCGTCCCAAAAGCTGCCCTCGGGTTCCGCAGCATTTTGGACGAGAGACAAAACCTGGATGATGCCAATGAAGGCAGACACAAAGACAGTGATTCCCGTCAGGACAATGGAGTAGTACAGGATGGCGACAGTGTCTCGCGAGAATGCCTTGGATGTATACAGCGCCATCATCAAGGCGCCGTCAGTAGTGTCGAGGAGGCACATTCCGGCTATATCTAATTAGAATGACCAATAACGGAGTGGTAGCAAGACTCGCCTGTAAACAAGATTGGGAAGATCAGGATTAACCAGATGCTGGTGCCTTGCACAGCCTGGATGCTGGCGATTCCAAGAATGGCAATTTCAGAGCTCGTATCAAAGCCAAGCCCGAAGACGACTCCCAGAGGGTACATCTTCCATGGCCGATCAATGACGCGGAAGAGCTTTTTGAAGACCCGCGATAGAAATCCACCACCCTCAAGGGCGAACTGATCCTGCATGTCAAGGTCCTCGCCTAGTTCATGCTGACGCTGCCGCTCCGCCAGAACCACCTTCAAGCGCTGCACCAGCTTGTACAGAACCCAGCCGTTGCCCGCGCACAGAACGATCAGGAACGCCGCGCTGACGCTGGTCCCGATGATGTTGCCGACGCGAGTAAAGTTGTCAAACCGGTCCCGCAGCGCTCCGCTGGTGGCCGCAACGATGATGCAGGTGACGATGACGATGGTGCTGTGGCCCAGCGAGAAGAAGGTGCCCACGGTGGCGGGACGCTGGCCCGAGGCGATCAGACGCCGGGTCATCAGGTCGATGGCGGAGATGTGGTCGGCGTCCAGGGCGTGGCGAAGACCCAGCACGTAGGAGAGGGCCGCGGGCGAGATGAGGGCCGGGTGGAAGCTCAGCACCACGGCGACAGTGGCCCAGATGACGGCGTTGACGGCCACGAGCAGGATGATCATGAGAAGGCTGTTGGTGGGCACGCCGCGGAGGAACTTGGGCTTGGCCATGAGCCGTAGCCTGGCGAGGTTGAAGCGCGCCATGATGACCAGCAACTTTCACTCACGATGTCGAAGGAGGGAAGTCTCGCAGCCTGGAAGAGTACGACCAAGACGAGAAATCGTTGTCAGACATGTGCCATTATTACATCGAACAGCCAAAAAAAAAAAAAAAAGGCCCGTCCGACCCCGCGCGTGCTTTTGCTCCCCTTCACCAAACTATTTCCATGCAAGGCGTCGCCCTAGCTTGTGCCCGGAGGCCATAAAAGAGGAAACGCGGGAGCAGATGCGGCGCCGGCCGAGTGGGCTTTTGCGTGGTAATCGGATCGAGAACGTGGCCGCCGCGCCGCCGGCGAGGGGACGGGGCGGGGGCTCGTCTTATCGTCTGGCTGCGTGTATGACCGGCGGCCATGTAAAATGGGCTGTGGTATTTGTATCGGTGGTATATGTCCAAGTTATTTTATTGGGTGCTGAAATCCAAATCCAAATCCTCCCTTTTTTTTTTTCGCTGTCTTCTCTTACAACTTGGTGTACCCGGGCATGAAGTTCAACATGTACTCGTCCTCCTGGTTCACTTCGAAGTCGTACCTCGTGACGTCCTCCGCAAACGGCCATAGATACTGGCTCGTCACCCTAGCATTCCAACAATTAGCTCTTTAACACATAGAAAAAACATCGTGAGTGGCCGTCCTACCTGTGGTGCTCGCTACTAGCTTGATACTCCGCCAACGCAGCCGCGTCCTGGTGGAAACTCAAGAGCGCAACTTGGAAGCCCTTGCTCCGGGCAATTGGGTCGGTGATGGACGGGCCGCCGACTATTAGGCGCTGGTCTTTCACACACGGTAGCGCTTTGAGGGCCTTGAGCTCGTTGGCGAAGGCTTGCCGGTGAGAGTCGGCGACGTCCGCCTTGAACTTGAACAAAACTGTCGTGGGCCATGAGCTTTCTGCAGCGGGGTAACATCTTGGGTTCACTTACCAATGTGAACAACGGTCATGATTGCAAGCCTTTAGTGTATTTTCCCTCCCAATTTCAATTTTCATGGTTCTCTTGGGGAGTAGGACCTTTTAAGGAGAGGCTGCAAGGCGTCGTCTAAGAGTAGACGGAAAATGGCCGCAGCGGCGACTACTACAACCAAGACGGGGCTCGGGAATTATCCGTGGGAAGCCGCTCATCGACGATAGCATCAGACCACAACCCCAATCCTCCCATCTACAGTTGCCACGTTTGCATGGTGGAAATTTCAAATATGTTGACTAACCACAGCTAAGAAAATATAGATGCTGACTGTATTAAGGCGTTAGCATGCGAGTAGCCTAGCGGTGAGTACAACTGCAGTGTGCCTTGACATCCTTGTTACTGTTGTCCTTTGTCCCGGTTGTTTGCAAGGACTCAGCATTTTTACATTGCCCTGAACAATGTAATCAATGTATTCTGCCAGTTGTTTGCTACCTGTAGGTAGATGTACATGTGACATAGCCACTCACTGCATTCACCCATTACCTAGCATATATCTAGGGATGCGAACAAACATTCGTCTTTTCCGACCTTCTCGTTTCACCTTCTCTTCCCCATCTACATCTTCACAAAATTTTCCGAAACTCTTGAGGTATGCCTCTTAATTTAAGGCTACCATTTGCCGTTAATCTGTAGTAGACGATCCCCTTTTCCGTTCTATGCACGATGCCCGATCCACCTCCGTGCCAAAAGGAAGCCGACCTTAGTCCCCCATCGTCCCTTGCCCAGTACTGGGGTAGTAACTATACTTGTCCTAATCTCCATCAGCCACCCCGTCTTCACGGCGAGGAATTGCCCGGGGATGCAGTCTGGTGGATTCATCTCGGCAACGATGCTGCACCCCGGTCCATTCGAGAATGGCTGCGCGAAGACCAACGCCACCTCGACGTGTACTACCTCCGGTCTTTCGGGTTCGAGCCCTTCTGTCAGGCAATCGGCTTGACAGAGCGCGAGCTTAAGGATCGTCGATACATGGCCAAGATCCCCACGGAGCCACAGGTGATTCCGTGCCAAAGTAAATTCGACTTCCTCTCCATTGCACAGGACATCTCCATCGCACAACACTTTTACCCACAGTTCTGGTGCACTTCACCCGCCCCGGTCGTCATATTTTGCACGGAAGAGCAGGCTAAGAGGTGCGCAGCACAGGGTTGGCTAGGCGCTGTGCAGTCTGAGTTCGCAAGAACGGTCCGATCCAAAGAGAGCCGTAAAGGCGCGGGTGACAGATCGTCTGGTAATCCAGATGGGGCGTCATCCAGCCATCCCATCTACTTGGATGATTAGAGGATGAAATACGAGTCACCGGATCAAGGTGATCTATGGAGAGATCTGGACGGGTTTCCTACGTAGTGAAAGGGAAACGGCATGATCTTAAGGGAAGGGAACATGGAGCCTTGTACATACAAATAGATACACAAATTCATCTCCATTAGGTCTACCAAGATTCAAGTGTTACAAAAGGATCAACCGACACCTTTTTAGCCTCTTCGTTCAGCGCGTCAATCTCGGCCTGGACGAGTGGAATTCCAGTCTTCTCCCGCTCCGCCTGCGCAAGCTGTTCCAGCTCACCCGGGAAGTAGATGCGATCTACCCCGGTCGCCTTGTCACCCCCAACAACTCGATCGTAGAGATACTGCATTCTGTCGCGGAACTCGTCCAGGCTCATAAAGAGGTCCGGCTTGATGGCGATCAGGAAGTGGCCAACGTCGGCAGGACGAGAAGGGTCGTATGGGTTGGTGACATGTCCTGCAAAGGCTGACCCGGACAGGACTCCGGAAAAGACATCCATCATGATGGACAGTGCGGAGCCTTTGGGTCCTCCCATGGGAAGCATCACGCCCTCAAGAGCAGCTGCTGGATCATCCGTCTGCCGTCCTTCCGCGTCCAGCGCCCAGTCCAATGGGATCTTCTCACCGCGGCGCTTGGCCTTGTAAATCTTTCCCCGCGCTGCCACCGAAGGTGCCATGTCGAGGATGAAGTTGGATGTCGGTGCCTTGCCCGGCGCACCACAAGCAATCGGAGACACGCCCATGAGCTTGCTGCGGCCGCCCCAAGCCGGTAACGCCGGGCTCGAGTTAGTGAAGACGAGGCTCATCATGTCGGCATCCAGTGCTTGCTGCACCAGCCACGCGCTCATGCCAAAGTGGTTCGAGTGCTTGATGCTCGCCATGCCGATGCCGTACACTCGAGCAGATTCGATAGCCGCAGCCATGCCTAAGTGAGCCGCGACGAACCCGAAGCCGTTCTGGCCGTCGACCTGGGCAACGACGGGCGTCACCTGGTTCACTGTCGGCTGGGCGGCGACGTTGAGGACGCCCTGGCGGATGCGCTCCATGTACGAGGGGATGCGGTTCATGCCGTGCGTGTCGACGCCGCGGAGGTCGGCTGCGACGAGGCAGCGAGCCACGATGGCTGCGTTCTCGGCTGGGACGCCATTGCCCTTGAGGATGCCTTCCACGAGGCGTTGCGCGGCTGAGGCGGCGACGTAGATTCGTTTTGATTCCGATGAGTCTTGAGCATCGGCCATTGTGAGAGACTGCGGAGGGGTTGGAAAGAATGAGGCTGAGGGTATTAGACAAGAACAGCTCAAGTAAAGTGATGATTAAAGACGAATAAAACAAAATCGATATTAAAGCATACTGACAAATTACCGGCTTACAGAAAAACACCACCTTGTCTTATTCATTACAGTCTTCGTCCATAAGTTACAGCGTCGTATTCAGACTAGATCGGATTTAGGTGAATCGCGTGCAACACTGTGCTCAGTGCACGGAGTTCTCCCGTGAGCCCAAGCGGCATCCCCCCGCGCCTCACGGAACTTCGCCATTCGAACCTCATTTCTGTTCTCCACGCGCCTCCACATAACCTCGTCCCGCGGAGCCGCAACCACACGCGCCCCCTGTCGCGACAATGGCAGACAACGACAACGGCAGCGAGTCCCGCGCCCGGTCGAAGCAGTCTCAGCCGGGGCGTAGGAACCCTCGTCTACGCCTGGCCTGTCTTCGTTGCCAGCGTCGGAAAGTCCGCGTACGCGACCCCGTCTCCGTCGGGCCTTGCCCGCTGAGCCTCGAAGTGCGCATCGCTGACTCTGCTTTAAGTGTGACGGAGAGCTCCCGGCGTGCAAAAACTGTCGCAATGCGGGTGCTGCGTGTACAGACGGAGAAAGCGCCCGTCTGCGAGACCTCCCCAGAGCGTACGCGTTGCTGCCCCTGTGTCTCCCTGGTTGAAACAGCTCTGACGAGGAGTATAGGTACATTGTGAACCTGAAGCTTCGAATATCGTGGCTAGAGTCAATTGTCCGCTCAAGATGTCCCGATGTGGATCCAAGCCAAGAGCTTCCTCCCACAGAGGAGACGGATCAAGACCAATTCGACGACACGGTGGATGACAGCACCAACCTACCACTTCGTTCCCCCACAGCCACTCCGACGCAAGATCCCCCCGTGGTAATTGGTACCGCGTTGGCCGAGACCCCCCGCCAGCCCATGAGATCAGGACCCGGGCCCCAAGCCGGAGAAGCTAATGCCCTCACTCATGAGATTGGGTTGGTGTCGCTGGTGACCAACTCAGACCCACGGTACATCGGACCCTCAAGCGGTTACTTCCTGGCCCGCATAATGCTGGAGTCGGCGTCTGGGCTCAACGACAAGGCTGGAAGACCAAGCCGTGACGGTCCTTTCCCGACGCAGCTGGTCGAGGCCATCCAAGCTCCTCTCCCGCTGCCGTCGAGGGAGATGGCCAAGCAGCTGTGCGATGCTTACTTCAACGTGATACATCCACAGTACCCCATATTGCATGAACCGACATTTCTGAAAATGCTAGAACAAGCCTATGCCCAAGACGACACAGATTCAACCGTTGGCTTTCAGGTGTTTATGGTACTGGCCCTTGGTGCTATGATTCTTTCCGCACGTCTCAAGGCGCGAATCCCCGGGGAATCGTATTGTTTGTCTGCCTTAAAATACTTCACCAACCTAAACCTCGAGAACTCACTACAGGGCGTTCAGTGCCTGCTTTTACTTCTGATCTTCACCATTCACAACCCATACGTTCGCCTAAATGTGTGGTATTTGAACTACCATTGTCTTGCCGCACTTCTCGATCTCGGCCTGCAGCGAGATATCAACACCCGGTCTGGGATATCTCTAATGGAGCAGGAAATGAGGACGAGAATATTCTGGGTCATCTTCACGTTCGACCGCATCCTCGCAACTATGATGGGGCGGCCAATTGGCCTGCGAGACGAGGCGTGCGAACTTCGAGTAAGTATTTGCCCTTGAGGACCTGTGAAACCTTGGCTAAGTGTGATAGATGCCGGAAGGACTTTGTGATCTTGATCTGGTAATTGACAGACCCACACAACGGCCCTTACGGCCGGGTTCCAACCAGATGCAATTTGCAATGCACCTCTTTCGGGCTGCCAAACTTAACTCGGAGATTAAATACGTCGCCAATAGCATCAACAGAGGTGTACCGAGCTACGCATACCCACCGGTAATAGACATCAACAGTTGGCAGTCTTCCATGCTGAAGCAACTGGACGAATGGGCAGACCAAATCCCCGGATCCGCGGATGACGCGTCCGAGCGGTACCTCAGGACGACTTGTCAGATGCGATACCACGGCTTGCGGATGTTACTGCTGCGTCCAAGTCCTGCAATACCTAAGCCTTCAGCTGAGGCCTTGATCCAGTGCCACAGGAGTGCTTGCGAGAATCTCAGGCTTTTCGACAGCTTATACCGGACAAATTTGTTAGTCCACAGTTGGATCACCTTTCATTCCTTAGTTTTGAGCACCATCACCATGCTCTTTTGTATCAAAGTAGTCCCCGAAATCGCACGCCGAACGGAAGTAGATGTGCTCATGGGAGATCTGAGCATCTCCTTGAGTATACTCAGCGCCACAGGTGAGCACTGGTCCGGAGCGAAGCGGAGCCGCGACATCTTGGACAGGCTCGGGAGGTCTATAATCCGTTGGCTTCGAGACTTGAACTATGGCCGGAATTTCCATCAGGCGCAGCGGCAAGGAGCGCAACAAGATGCTGCGCATATAATGACCCCACAATACGCTCACAGTACGCCCTTGGGTCCCGGTTCCGCCATGCCGCTTCTTACCGCAGAGTCCTCGGTCGGCATGGATGATGACGGGATTATTCCTGCCTTCATCCAGAACCCCTTTGACGATTTTCTGGCTAACGACTCGTTCGCGGAGTATTTCGAGGCTAGTGAATCTGTCAACGTCGATACCATTGTCCGCGACTTGTTCCAGGATCTCATCCCGATTTACCCAAACTTTTCGTGAGCTGTTTACTTAGGGGGAAAAAAAAAACTTGTATACAAATAACTGGAATATTTTTACTGAGATACAGTCCTCTGATCGGGTCCTTCAGCCGTCAAGAAGTCGAAATCGCCTCCGTTCTGGGCTTGGTTGACGTGCCGCATGTAGAGCCCCCGGTAGCCTCTTATCCTTTTCCTCGCCTCCCAGGGCATGTTTTGCTCTTCGACTTGCTGGCTTCGCTCCCTGATTCTCTGCTGTATCACATCGTCGGACAGCTCAAGTCGAAGGAGCCGCGCCTCCACATCACAGGTAATTACATCGCCGTCCCTAATTATCCCAAACACCGACGTGGGGTCCGCCGCCTCGGGCGAAATGTGAAGGCCAATCGTCCCACCCGCCGTGCCGCTCATCCGCCCGTCAGACAACCGCAACATGTCCAACACGCCCTGGGATGCAATCTTCCGCGGAATGGGGATCAGGCCCGCTTCTGGCATTCCTGGGTTGCCGACAAGGCCGATGTTCTGGAGCACCAGGACGCTGTCTGGGCTGACGTCCAAGTCCGGGTCGTCTATCCTCTCTGCCATGTCTACCGAGTTGCGGAATACAACGGCGCGCCCAGAGTGCTTTAGGAGACGTCTGTACTTGGACGCGCTTGCTTTCATCACAGCGCCTCCGGGAGCCAGGTTGCCCCTGAGGACAACTAGTGACGAGACTGGGTAGAGAGGCTTGTCGAATGGCTGGATGACACTGAGATCGCGTGGGACAGCAACGTAGGACGCGCGGGCCATTTCTTCGCCGAGTGTTAGTCCTGTAACTGTCATTGCGTCGAGGAACAGTAGGGGCTTGATCTCATGAAACAGCGCAAGCATTCCACCTAAAGAAACATCAGTGGCCGTTCACGGTTCCAAAAAGAATGAGAGTCAACTAACCAGAGTTGTGGAAGTCCGTCATATAGTTGTCTCCGCTGGGCTTCAAGTCGACAACCAGCGGCGTCTTCCGGCCAATCTCATCGACGGTATCCAGGTCGATGGTACCAGCAACCTTCGGGTGTCGCCCGACAATTGCCATAAGGTGCACAACTGCATTTGTCGAGCCTCCTATAGCTTGGAGAACCGTGATGGCGTTGAGGAACGACTCGCGGGTCAGAAGAGCCTGCGGTCGTAGCGTGTCGAGCTGTTTTGTGGCTTCAACTGCGTACTTACCCGTCACCTCCGCGATGCGCAGCCGTGACGAGGAGACGGCTGGTGCCGAAGCTCCGGCAAAGGGCATCATTCCAAGGCCGACGAGAATACATGCCATTGTGCTTGCAGTGCCCATTACACCGCAGGTTCCAGCCTTTGGGTCGAGTCAAAAGATGTAGCGACAGACTGATTGTGAATGTGCACTTACTGTCGGGGCTAGTTCATCGTTGATAGCGGAAATGTCTTCGATGTCGATGGTCCCAGCTCTGTACTTGGCCCAGTTGTTTCTACAATCTGTACAAGCGCCAATCCTGACGCCTCGGTGACTCCCGGGCATCATTGGGCCTGTGACGAGGTGTAAGACTGGCTTGTTCGCTGAGATTCCTCCCATAAGCTGGGCTGGAGTGGTCTTATCACAACCTACAGACTCATTAATATCATCATCGGGATATAAGTCGATAAGTATACTCACCACCAATCAGAACCACGGCATCACAAGGTTGCGCACTGATCATCTCCTCCGTGTCCATACTCATGAGATTTCGGAGATACATGCTCGTCGGGGACGAAAAGGACTCATGGACGCTGATTGTGGGGAAATCAATGGCCAGACCGCCGTTCAGTTGCACCCCGCGTTTCACGGCATCGATCAACTGCGGGATGTTGGCGTGGCATGGGTTGAAGCTAGAGTAGGTATTCACGATGCCAATAATCGGCCGCGACAAGGCGTCCTCGCTGTATCCCAGCGCCTTGATGAACACCTTGCGCAGGAAGAGGGAGAAGTGAGGATCTCCATATGAGGCGAGGCCTTGGCGAAGGCCGACCTTGGAAGTAATGGGATTGTCGAGGTCATAGTCTGAGTTGACCTTGACGGGCCGTTCTTCGTCTGCCATGTTGAATTAAACACGGAATCAAGTGAATCTCGCGGGTACCGATAACCAGACGCCAAACTGGCCTATCAGTTATTATGTATTACTGTTGCTGGAAGGCGTCATATCATCGCTGCAGACGGGGAACGTCCGTAGCGGCACACGGCCCGTCGGAGTAACTCCGACGCAGGCGTAGGTAAGCCCGATAGTCAACCAGCGAAGTGATGACTCAAAAGTGAAGCTCAAGCTCGTTCGTGTAAGCGATTTGTCGCGAAAACAATTCCGTCACTCATAATCTCCAAACTATTATTCAATTTCGACACTCAAAATGCTAGACTTGAAAGGAAAAGTTGCTCTGGTCATTGGGCTGGGACAGACGGGAACTGAAGGATGGGGCATTGGAGCAGCTTGCGCAGTCTTATTTGCCAAGCAAGGAGCTGCAATCTTTGGTGGGAACAGGACTATCGAGTCGACGTTGAAGACCCGAGAGACCATTGAAGCTGAAGGAGGCCAGTGCGACGTTGTGGCTACCGATGCCACCAGCTCGGATTCTGTCAAAGCCCTCGTAGATGCGTGCATGGCCAAGCACGGCCGGATCGACATCCTCTTGACAAATGTTGGCCAGTCGCAGCCAGGAGACCCTGCAACGATGTCGGAGGAGATATGGGACTCGCAGATGGACATCAACTTGAAAAGCGTCTACCTAGCCTGCCACCACGTCCTCCCGATCATGGAAAAGCAAGCATCCGGGTCCGTCGTCTGCGTCTCAAGCATCGCGGGCATGCGATACATTGGAAAGCCGCAGATCGCATACAACACCACCAAGGCGGCCATCATGCAGTTCGTCAAGGTCACGGCGGTGGTGTACGCGCAGAAGGGCGTGCGGCTCAACACCGTCGTCCCCGGGCTGATGGACACGCCGTACACGCAGAGCCTGGCGCAGCGGTTCCCGCTGGCAGGCGGCTATGAGGAGTTCTGCAGGATGAGGGAGGGCCAGGTGCCGATGGGGAAGATGGGCGATGCGTGGGATGTTGCTAATGCTGCGTTGTTTCTGGTTTCCGACGAAGCGAGGTATATCACGGGTCAGAAGATTGTGGTGGATGGCGGGATTACGGCGTCAACGGGGAGAACTTAGTAAGTGAATAGTTCTTCGCAGCTGAGAGAGATAACAAACACAAGTAAGAAGAGCTTGGTCTATTCTATTTCTTCTTCGTCTATGCTTTCGGTGCTTGAGATGAAGCTGCGCCAGGGTTCGGTTTCCCGTACTTGGTGTGTTGTCCGAGGGTAACCAAAGTCGAAGTCCCGTCCTCGGCGATCTTGGAGACGCGAATCGTAGAAAAGGACATGCTCCCTCCGACCTTGTTCGCCGTCGACACAATCTCAAGAGTTTCGCCGATCTTGGCAGTGCTGAGGTAGCTAATGTGCATGTCCACGCTCGCCCCCGTCGTCTCGCGCAAATCCCACGACGCGATGGCCAAGCCCGTGGTGAAGTCGATGATGGTGGCCGAGACTGCGCCGTGGAGAGTGCCTCTGCTGTTCACGTGGTTGGGTTCCAGGACGAGCCGCGTGGTTGCGCTGCCGCGAGTGGTGCTGATGAGCTTGATGGAGGAGAGCAGCAGAGAGTATATGGGGCTGTTGGAGAGGAGGCGGTCGACGATGCGTTGGACGTGTGCGGTTCTCTCCGCCGATGCCGTGGATTCTTCTGAGGGCTCTATTGAAGCCGATGGTATGGGAGAGACCATTTTTATTATTTTTAGTTGTTTAGTTGCGAATTTGCTTGATTTTGAATCAATTCAGCAGCATTCAGTGCAAACGGCCCGACGACTAAGAGGCTTTTCTTCACCAAGACGAGAATTTGCTGGCGCGGACAAAACCCGGCCCCCTTTGATGAATACCCTCCCCCTCCGCATAGCCCTTCGAAAGCAACCTCCTCCTAACAACCCAGTCCTCAGACCTTGACAAAAACATCCTTCAAGTAATCCAACGCGCCGACCGGCACGCCCTGCGTGCGCAACAGACAGTACGCCGTGGTCAGATGGAAGTGGAAGTTGGGGATGATGTAGTTGGTGATGTACTGCTGCCCCGTGTCGAACCGGAAGTTGCCCATCTTAGTCTCCATGATGAACTCCTCGTCGATCTTAGCGTTGATGATCTCCGGGTCGACCTTCTCCAGCACCTCGATGGTGCGCTGGACGCGCGTCTGGAGGTCCTCGAAGGTCTCTTCGTTGTCCTCGAAGACGGGAATGTCTGGTGCGCCCAGGCGCTGCACGGCAAACTTGGCCGTGTTGGAGCATGATTGGACTTGGTATGAGAGGCTGCGGATGCTCGTTAGCACTGCGTACTACGTACAATAAGTCGCCGTTCAAGTCGTCTCTTACCCTCGCATGTCGCCGATGAGCCGGTACGAAATCAAGTCCTCGGGCTTGACGTTCTTCTCCACGCAGAACTCAGCGCCTTTGGTGAGGGGACCCGAAAGGTTCTTGAGGTACTTGACGAGCACGGGTACAGATTGTATGTAAAGCGACGCCATGACTGTGGTTTTTCTGTTGATACTAGTTGATTCTAGGTTCACTTGTGGATGGTCGTTGCGATTTCAGCAACAAAATCATCAGCCGTCGAAGCGACTCGACTTATAAGTATCCTCCCCCTGACGTCGCATCCAGATTGTTACTCCGCAACCACAAAGCTAAAGTTAACCATTTTCGCTAGCAAGATTATAAAGCACTCCAAACTCCGGATGCATCGGCTGGCTAGGCGTCGGAATTACGGCCAGTGAAGCTATTCATGTCGGTTCTCCGCCCTTTCCACGTGGCAGAACCGGGGTTAGCTTCAATGCGATTTGTTTCTGCTTTCTTTTTTCGTACAGAACGAGAGGTGTTTTGCTTGCTCTGGCACACGTGGCTAGCATCCGGCTCGTCGCTGACCAACGTGGGAGAGTCGTAGCGTGTAAGCACTTATATCTCACCGTAGATGGATGGGCAGGTCGGCGGCTGGTTCGTGGCTGTGTTCTGGGGTGTCTTGGAAATGAAACTTGATGCTTGCAAGGGCGACATCACCTAAGTGTTGCCGTTGTCAGCTGTGCCGCGAGAAGCGGCTAAAACGCTTTGTGACGAACGAAGCATACGATGAGAACAGCACTAATTACTACGGATCATCATAGACTCTGATATCAGCCACTGGACTCTTCTTGCCGCATCCGCCTTGAAACAAGCTCGTCGAGCACTCAAACTGCCTATGGTTCTTATCAACCCCATCGATGCGCTGACTTTAGAGGCGACGTATTATTACCAAAGGCTTACTTCAAGCTCCTAACTTAAAGCAAGACATATATGTGCAATATCCATTAAAGGTTCGTACTCGTCCTCTCCATCAACATCCCTCTCTCACAAGACCACCGCAACAATCCAGAAGCCACCGAAGAGTCCAGCAACGATACCGATCTCAAAACGAGCGCCGCTTCCAATAACCACGACAGGTTCGTCCGTCGAAGAGGGCGATTCCGGCTCAGATCTGCTCTCTTCACTATCTCTACCACCTGATTTATCTCCCTTGTCGTTGTCGCCCTTTCCTGTTGGTTTGGCGGACTGCTTCGTTAGAGTCCGGCCCCTCGAACTGCAATAGCAAGAGGGGGACTTGGTGACCTCGCCGCTGCTTCCAGACACGATGACAGTAACGCAAGTGGTAACGTCGTCATCTCCCTCTCCTTTCTCGCCCTCGTCCTCATCACCACCTCCTGAGCCGCCAGATCCAGACTCACACTCGTTATCGCCAGTAGGAACAGCTTAAGCACATGCGCAGACGGCGCTGGCGCCGGTAATGACAGCAGCGAGCTGGTCGGAGTCGCAAGCGGTGGTAACGCAAGGAACTAGCAGCTGAGAGAGACTCGCTTGAGCATCAGCTTCGCACTGGCACGCGTAGTCATCGGCGCTGCATCCCACAACTGGCGCGACTGAGGAGAAGCAAGCATGGGCGCAAGACGGGACAGCCGATGAAGCAACAGGTGCGCAATCCGCAGTAGTGAGAGGCCCAGACACGCAGGTTGAACCTTCACCCTCTCCTCCGCTGCCATCTGTAGGCTTCGAGGGGCTACCGGCGTCTCCCATCTTCGTTGGCTTTCCGTTATTGCCAGATCCTCCATCACGGTCGTCTCCACAGTCCTTGGCAGTTCCAGCCGTGCAAGTTGGTTCTTCAGTAGTGTCTTCAGACTCTGTCGTCCCCGTCTAAGTAGCCGTCTCTGAAGTCTGAGAAACTTCACTCTCCGTCGTAGTGTCCTTCGGGGGTTCAGTTGCAGTTCCCGTGCAAGCAGTTGACGGGTTCGCGTCGACGCAGCCGTTCAGGCTGCTCACGGCTTTGAGCACGTTCAAAGCCTCTTGGATAATTAACAGTCATGAGCACTACCTAACCAATTCCAGGTCGCCTCGCTGAACAGTCACAATGCGAGTTAGGGGCGAAGGTGTTCGTCATCCTGGCCATATGCCTGTGTTCAGTGCTTGGCTCAGACTTAAACAAAGGGGGCGAAGAGTCAAGTATATTCATTTGTCCGGATCATAGGTGAACTCAAGCCCAGGAAAAAATATACGTTGATTCTATCATTGGTTTGTTCAAGGTAATAGGGTTAAGTGAATGAATAATGAATTCAATTGTTGCATGTTGAGGGAACTATGTTGGTGTAATAATTTCGGCCCTCACTCCTGCGACAAAATGCGAAGTGGTCCAGAACAAGAGAACATTGGCAATCGACGCAACAAGGTTGCTAAAGTGAACCGTAACCCTTGCACGGGACTTTCAGGCTGAAAGCAAAGGATATTTTAGTCTTGTGACGGGGTAATGTCGTATGGGGGATAGTTCTCACTAATAAAGGAGTGAGAACAATGTTTCCAAAATTAGTCAAGCGAGACGACGACGAAGGCCTGTTGTGGCTTTTTGAGAAGACCGGAGTTCCGTTGAATGGAACATCAAAGAAGTCGTCTACAGCAAGTTGGCTTATTAAAATTTAACAATCACGCAATGCGTTCGCCATCGGATTAGATCATCTCCCCGCAATGCCCCTCACCAAATCCAAGTAAACCCAAGAGCACAAACATTCTCATCTCATCACTCACAATGGCGACTCAATCCAGCCCACGTCCGATTTTAGATCACATCGTCATCTTGGTCCCCTACGATGACCTCTCCGGGCTACCAAACCGCCTCCGGGACTCGCTCACCGTCATCGACGGCGGCGAGCACGCCGACGGGCTGACTATCAACAAGCTCATCATCCTCCCCGACGGCACGTACATCGAGCTCATCTCCTTCAACAAGGACATCGATCCGGCCCGACGGCGCACCCACCGCTGGGGCAGCCTCGAAGAAGGCCGCATCATCGACTGGGCGTACACGCTGCCGCACGAGGCCGACTTCGCCCAGGTCCAGCAACGGGTCCAGCAGGGGAGCGACGGAGTCGTCTACTCGGATCCTGTCGCCGGAGGACGAGTTCGTCCCGACCAGGTCGTGTTGAAATGGGCCGTCGCGGCGGCGCGAGACGCGGCGGGGAACCCTGTCTGGCCAGGCGATGCCCCCTTTTGGTGTCTCGATCGCACTCCGCGACACTTGCGGGTGCCGTATCAAGGCGACGATGGCCTGCTTGAGCATACGAAGCACGCCTCCAAGGCCCAGGGAATATCCAGGGTCACGGTTCGCGTGTCCGAGAAGGATCTCCCGGTGTGGAAGCCACTTTACGAGGCCATTCACAGGGCTGGCCACGGCTCAGACAGCACAGAGGAGGGATGGGCATACGACGTGCATTCTGGCTCTACACAGGGTGCTCATCGAGTATCGCTGTCTATCTTGGACAGCAAAGACGCCAAATCCGAGATTAGATTGACTTTCTTGGGAACCGATCAGAGTCCAAAGACTATCGAGCTTCTCCCCGGGCTGGTCCTAGACTTCGAGGGTGCTTAGTTCTCCCCGGTTCTCTATCGTCACTTTGGGCAACCTCAACAGCACTATCTAGACTTCATGGGCCAACATTTATTATATGGAGTTACCCTAGTCTCTTTCTATAATATGTAGTTCCAAGCCTTCATCAACTGCAATCTTTCCTCTCCCTCACGACGTCTTCTATCATTCATGATGCAATTCGAATACTTGCGGAATGAACTCGAGGCCGTCGATATCGACGTCCTGGTACCTCTCGAGCTTTTTCATTTCGACTTTGACCAGGTCGATTACCCTGGTCATCGAATCCGGCATCCCCTCGCGACGCACGAGTTCGTATGTCCTTCCCCTACCATCGAAAACAGAGGCTTCCATGGTAATGCGATTCAGTTTTACAGAAAACTGAATGGAATTATTGACCTTCAACTCCTTGCACTCGAAATAAGTCCTACCGAGAAATCCGAACCCCGCTGCTACCCAGACAATCGTACACGGTGCGCAGTGACGTGGAAGCTCCCCGTCTCGGATCAACGCCATGTCGAAAGCTAGGGCTTTCTCTCGTGTACGCGGCATCATTTTGCCAATGGAGTCGTGTTGGCATTCAAACTTCCAACTGCATTCGCATGTTGGGCACCTTGCCAGCTTGTCGTTGGACCGAGTAAGGTCCGAGTACCAGTCATTGAAAAGTTGGTTGATACACCCGGATCCGATGATGTGTCCACAAGCCATCACAACTGGATAATGGTTGACTGAGCCGTTGTCGAATACCATCTTCCCCAAGCAAATCGGACAATCCAGTTGCAGTCTGTCATAAGCATTCCGATCGGCCTGGATAATCTTTTCAAGGTACGGCCACCATAGCGCTTTGATAGGATCCTGAAGGGGAAGTTGGTGATCCGTAGCATCCTCATCAGTCCCCTCCAAGGCTGGCCACAATGTGATCTTGGGTATTACCTTAGCATGCTTGCCGTTGCGAGGAGGGTTCATTTCAGCTACGGTCTCGGCTGTTGCGAGATTTGAAGATGAATGTCGAAGTGTCTAAGTCGCTACGAGAGAGTTGAAGATTGTTGAATGTGTATCTAAGTTATCAGATTTGCAGTCCAACCGCCATCTTATATACCCATAGCATCTAGAACCTCCATCATCTTTGAATCTGTTCATTCAACTGTTCAAGTGCAATGATTCGCTTGTTCTCCTAATTCTCGTCACAGTTCACTCGTATATCTACCAAGTTCGCATGATCCATTGCCAAGGCTTAGTTCGACTACATAGAACTGTACCTCACAAGGACAATGAATTCAGCAAAACAACTCTCTAAAGCGGAACAACATCTCATAATGGCTTTGTTTCTATGGTCAAGTTCTTTGTATCAGACAACAAACCCGAGCTTTTCACTCCACCCAAGCTCTGCTGTTCCCAAGAACGTCTACCGCTACGCCATTCTATATTCATCTCGTCTAGAAGCGAGCATTACGGCACGGCAACTTGCCGCAAGTAACGCAAGCCGACGGGTGAATCTCAGGGCGTGTTTGCACAAGGCGGGCTGTAATATTCGGGGGCTCGGAGGTGTTCCAGCCGCACCACTTGCCCACGCACCTGTACAATGGGTCGAGAGCTCTTTGAAAGTCCCCCTGGGACACCGTGATAGCATAATTGCCTTCGAATGATGCCAGCTCGTCCCCTCCCCAGCCACTGCATTCCGCCGTATCAGACCTCCAGTGGATCTGTTTCCCGTCGGTAGCATAGACGACGAACCCCGGCTGCTTCTCACGATCGATAGCGAAGGTCGCAGCATTGCTAACGAGCATTAAAGTCTCGTCCATTGCACACTTCATGCAGCGCCCCCCAAGGTTCCCGCCTTCCAACTTCGTCGTTGGCACATTCCCGACTTCTTCCTTCGTCCGAGGAAGCTCTACGGCTTCGGCAAGGCAGTCGCAAGTTCTGTGCCTGATTGAAGGGCAAGTCGTTGCCGGTCTTCCACTGCTACCTAGGACTTGAAGGCTGCCAGGGAGATGGTCCCCTCGGGGACAATCTTTGTGGAAAATGTGTCCGCAGAAGGCGACGACAGCTGGCTCACTCGGGTCGATAATGCGTCTGCACGCTGCGCATTTGATAATAAAGTCATTGCCGTCCGCCGCGTCCGGGCTATGAAGGTAGGCCTTATAGCCTACCCAGCTATCCGAAGGCAGCCAAGGCATTGCTGTGGTATTTGATCGAGTTGTTTGGATTGGTTTGAACGAAGCTGACAGTGCTGCAAGTGAGAGTTGTCTGGATATGTCTTCAAAGGTCCAGGATACCCAAAGTCAAACCAAAGCATTTATAGAGAAGAAGAAGGCTGTAGATTAGCTGCTCGCCAGGGTACCGGCAGTGACGAGACTGTTCCCATATCACCTTATCACTCCAAGAAAACCCTCGCTAGTGAGGTATTCACTGGGTACTCTCCGTGGACTTGAAATTAGAATCATGATCGTAGTTCTGGTCCAAAACATTGCTCTTATTCTAGGTAATTATATGCACTGACACCAGCAGTAGAACGTCACTTCTGGGCGGCAGCCTTTACTTCCTCCTCTCCCTTCCTCCTCTCCTCTGCGATAATCTCCTCAACTGTCTTGGTACTTATTCCATTTCCAAAGTACTGCTCAGACAACTCGATGCATCGGAGGTTGGCCGACAGCTTGTTCATTGTCTCCATCCACTCCTCGGTCTCGTCGCTGTCGAACACGATGCCACCGCCAGCTTGCATATATGCGATGCCATCTTTGACTAGCATTGTTCGAATGGCGATACAGGTGTCCATCGGGCCCTCGTCGACAAAGATTCGGTTGGCGAGATCGACCTTGCTAGACTCGTCCACCCTGACGATGTCGTATCCGAACCACCCTGCAGCGCCAGCATAGATTCCACGCTTTTCTTGCTCCAAGTCGTAAATCAACTCCATAGCACGGATTTTGGGCGCGCCTGAGACGGTTCCGGCAGGGAAAATCGACCGCAGAGCATCCCAGCGTGTGCACTCGGGACGCAGCACTCCAGACACCTCTGAAGTCAAGTGCTGCACATGAGAGAAACGGTCGATTCTCATCAAACTGTCAACCTTGACAGTATTCGGGTGACAAACACGGTTGACGTCGTTACGGGCAAGGTCCACCAGCATGACGTGCTCGGCTCGGTCCTTCTTTGAAGCTAGGAGCTGGGCGGCAAGCTCGTCATCTTCGGCAGCGTTACGGCCACGATGGATCGTACCCGCGATGGCATGGTTGACGATACGGGGTCTTGAACGGGCATCTGCTGCGCTATAGCCAAATCGAGCATCGACTGGGAGAGGGGCGTAACCGTCCGTTTTCATGAGACACTCTGGCGAGGCACCTACGATATAGAAGTCGGCGCATGACAGAAAGAAGACGTACGGCGAGGGGTTCAGCGTTCTTAGGGTCCTATAGATGTTGAAGGGGTGGAGATCGGTGCTCCGAGAGAAGCGCTGAGACGGCACAGCCTGGATGATGTCTCCCTTGATGATGTACTCCTTGAGCTTGGTAACAAATGTCTCATACCCCCGGCGACCGACGTTTGAAGAATATTGAAGATCGGAGGTCGAGTTAGAGGTGAGGTTTTGCTTAGGAAGAGGGGTCTCTGGTTGTTGGATCAGATCCAGGGTTTTTCGAATGGTTGCGGAAGCCTCGTCGTAGGCTGGCTGGAAGTCGTCGGAGGGATTTTCTGGGAGAACCATGTGCGTGACAATGGTCAGCATAGAGCGGAAGTGGTCGAGGGCGATTATGGTGTCGAAGAGCATGAAAAGGGCCTCAGGGATTTGGAGATTGTCCTTCAGTGCGCGCTCCGTCTTGGGCTCGAAGTACTTGATACAGTCGTAGGAGACATAGCCAACGCCTCCACCCGAGAGCTTGGGGAGTCGGAGCGAAGGAATATCAAGGACCTTGTGCTGGGCGAGTTCGGCTTCGAGGATACGGAGCGGGTCGCCGGTGTGATCATAGCCGGGCCCAGTCTTCAAAACCTTTCTAGGGTCTAGCAAGAGTGGTCAGACATTAGCGACGACCACTGGATGTGTCAGTCATGGCGAAGCTTACTTGCGCCAATGAAGCTGTATCGTCCGACAGTCTCCGTACTGCCAGTGGCGCTCTCGAGGAGGAACGAGTATTCGGCCGTGGCACTGCATGCGACAAGTCAGAGTCGGTCCCAGGACGGTCGAGGACGGAAGGGGATATTATTACCCAGCGGAAAGCTTAAGGTATATGGCGGATGGCGTCAAGAGATCGGCGGGGGTTGAAGCGCAAACGGGGAGAAGGGTCGGACGGTTGGTGTCGTCCCAAGCCTGATTGATGGCATTGCGAGCTTCGGCGACGGATGGCCGTATATCGAGCTGGAGACGGTGAACGAGTCTCACGTCAGTTCAGGTCATCTCGCGGATGGAACATGTGAGTCAGTCGGAGAACACATACGTGAGCCGAGCCGTTCATCTTTGCGGAACGGTGGGAGGCGAGGCTTTGTTGGTGCAAGGTAGAAGAGAGGGAGACAAAGAGACCGGATCAATCGGTGAGTAATCGGCCCCGTCGGGAATTTCTGTTCTTTCCGATTGATAATTGAGGTCGGTGACTCAATTAATGGAAGGGAAAGAGTGGATGGTGGGGGCGGGGCACATCCGCCATGGCAGGAGCCCATGCTTACGCTAAAATGGCAATCCACGAATGGTGTAGGGTAGTTTAACTGGCAGTGGATCGACCAGAACTGCAGGCGTGCGTGTAAGTACGGAGTACGGGTTGGGAGTTCAATGATGCTTTTTTCTACGGTAACTATCTTGGAGATGATTAGAAAGTAATCATTACTTTAGATAATGGAGCCAATGCAAACGTATGAGTATGGTTGTTCTGGACCGTTGCAAAAGCGAGATGCAACACACAAATTTGCGGAATGAAATGATATTCATCGTTCGTACAATAATCCTGTTTCGAAGTAGATTTTTCAACTCATCCACGTTGTTTCTTTCACAAAACTGTAGGTCGGTGCCAAGACATTGCCGTTGTGAAACCTGGGCAGTGTCGACGGAACGTGGCGGCCTGACGCACGAGGCAGCAACAAGCTCGCGATAGCTCCCGATTAGATAAGGTGAGGTACCTGCATCCGGCGCAACTCTACCGCGGCATCCAACTCCACAATTCTCAAGCTTCATTCACAGCTCTCAGCCCACGCTCCTCATCGCGTCCACTCGTTTCAGCGCCTTTCTTTCTGTCTGTTAATTGAAGCCTCACCTCCGAGCCGCTCCTTTCATCCTTAATTAGCACGCGACTTAAATCATGCCGAAGATGGCTGACGACCAGCACGAGAACGCCCCCGACGAGTCGACTACTGACGCCGCCGCCGATGTCGAGATGACGGAGTCGACCCAGGTCACGCAGGCCGGCGACGCAACCACCGATATCGCAACCACCGAGGAACAGCCCGCCGAGACGGAAATCGTCGAGGCTCGCATGACCTTCGCTAGCTACCTCCAGAGCCCCATCATTTCCCTGATTGTTGGCGAAGAAAACGACCAGACGATGCTCTCGGCGCATCAGGCCTTGTTGGTCAAGAGCCCGTACTTTCGCACCCTCTGCGAGTCCTGGGTCGACGAAATCAGCGTTCGTTTTCCCTCCTACGCGCGCGCAAGTCGCGACCCGATTGACCAAGTCAACACTAACAATCACTCTACAGCCGCGCCATATTGAGCTTGCAGGTTTCGACGTCGATGCTGTTGGCTGCTTCCTCGAGTACCTGTACACCGGCGAATACTTCCCCAAGAAACTCCCCGGCCAGCGAGTGCTCGAAAATGACCCGACGGTGCCCTCGGTCGACGATAGCGGCGACCAGCTGCTCAAGCACGCCCGAGTTTATACCTTGGCTGAGAAGCTTGGCATGGCGGGACTCAAGACGCTCGCCAGCTCCAAGATCCACTGCGTTAACTCGACCGCTAAGGGCGAGATCTCGTACGCGCGCTACGTATATGCCTACACCAGCACCGACGACACTGTTATCCGCGCGCCTGTCGCTAGTTTCTGGGCCACGCGGTCGCATACTCTTCGGGCAGAGGCCGAGGACGAGTTCAAGTCGCTGTGCTTGGAGCACCCTCAATTCGGATACGATGTTCTTAGTAAGTGTTCTCTAGCCAGTAGCGCTTCGCATGGTACTAACAAAGATTAGCTCGCGTCTTGGACGACAAGCTCAAGCGGGAGCGCACCGACAAGATGCACCCCGCATCGAGCAGCCACCGCAAGCGTGCTCGCCACAGTAGCGGTGCACGGGAGGCTTAATATGGGGTTTTATTTTATTTTACCGCCGCCTTTGGGTACGGTATTGTTGGATTGTTTGGACGACTAGTGAGTCGTTCCCTTCATATTCCGGGAGAAGCTGCTATTTGGGGGACTTCATTCTAGCTTGTGCGGAACAGTTGTGACAGCTTTATGGTAGCATCCAGCCAAAACGTACATATCGGACTAAGGAGTTTGGGACATAGGATTCGTGTCGGCAGAACATGCCGGTGAGTGCCAGCGGTGCAAGGGTGTTCTGGACTGTTAGCTAGGCAGAATGATATACTGCGCCGTTGTTCTCGCCAGTCGCCAGCTTGCGTCTTCATGTTCAGGGTATAGTCTTGTGGCCGAGAGAACATGGGTAAATTTTGGCGTCGTATATATGACCCCATTTGCGTCGAGGCAGATGTCAGTGGGAAGGTAAGACACTTGGCTGGACGAAGAAATCGCATCACGCACAATTGGGAAAAAGCCCAACACAATCACCGACACCGACACCGACATCAGCCTCAACAGGTAACTATCTCCCCAAAAGCGCTGGATAGGCACAATGGCTCACTGGACAAACGAGGTACAGGCACAGACTCTGCCTGGAGCTTATATCCCGACATTCCAATGGCGGGAGGATAAGGGGGGAGTGCACGCGGAGGAGATAGCATCGCAAGAAGATGATGATACCCAAGGACTGTCTCCGCCAGAGGAGTGTCCTTGGGTAGAGTTTGCCCCGGGACAGTCCGTCTCGGGAGGGCCTCGCCCAGGACCGTCTCCCTCGATAGAGGCTCCCCCAGGTGGATGTGCCTTGAAAGAATCTGGTGAGTCTCCCCTGCGAGAGTCCTTCTGGCCGAACCTGCGCCGGTATATCCTCGGAGACGCAGACACCAAGCGGCCGCTCAAGGCCTGGTGCCCCATCTGCAGAGAAGACTTCAGCGTCGCGGGCCTCCCAGAGCCGCAGGCCAACGACGCAGAACCCAGCAACAAGGTCGGCAAAATCACGCCATGCGGGCACATCTTCTGCCGAGAGTGCCTCAAGGAAGCCATGAAGGCACAGACGGCAGACGCAGCGCGGACGTGCCCCGTGTGCCGACTGCAACTGTCGTGCCGGCAGTGCGGCACGCTCGCGAGGATGGTGACGGCGCCGCGGGCTCCGAGCGCGTCCGCGGTGCCGCTGACGATGGCCGAGGGCGCGCGGTTCCAGCCCCGCTGCCTGCGGTGCGTGTCGCGGCGGCGGTGGATGGAGCGGCTGCTGCGCGGTCGGTGGCCCGGCGACGCGGCGCAGATTGAGCCCGGGTTCGTGCTGTTCCTGTTCACGACGCTGGACGCGCTGGAGGATGCGCGGCGCGAGCGCACCGTCGATGCCGTCATGGCCGCGTTCCAGACGGTGCTGGAGGACGAGTTCGAGGAGCTGAATCGGGAGCGGGAGAGGTTTATTGCGAAGGAGATGCGGCGGGCGCGGGCGGCGCAGGATGGCAACCACTGGTTTTAATACGTGAGTCCAGACTCGCCTTGGCTGGCGGTGCTAGCTCTGACGGTGCTAGGTCCTCCCGGTTCTAGCTTTCCATTGCTCATTCTAGCGCATGTACAGAAGCCGGTGCACTGTGACGAGGGGAGGAAAACCAAAGGACAAAAGAGGCGGCTGAAGGAGCCGCGGAGGTTGGTGGCCGAAGGTGGGAGCCGACGGCGCTAACATGTCCCGGGGACTGGATCCGGGAATAAAGGGCTTCGTAGTGAACGAGCTGAGCTGCGGGTCGTTGTTCCTAGGCCCTTTCATACGAATAAGTTGCATCTCAATAGACTAACACCACTGTACGAACAGTCTACTGTATGCGTGAGGGTCAACTGAACAGATCCATAACCCAGGTTGTATCCATCCGTCGTCGTAACTCCACGGCCCGCCTTGTCGTAATTATAGCAACCGTCCAGAGTGAAACCTGACCTGAGGCCCGGGATGTGTGGGCCGTGGCTCATCGAAACCGGGGCCCGGGCGGTACCTGGGGATTATCCCGTGGCCACCAGGGGGATGGGCGGACTAGCGATCCCGTGTTAGCCGTGCTGGACGGGACGGCATGATGCGAAACAGTGAGTGAGAGAGAGAGAGAGAGACAGATCAGTGAAGCAGTCGCTCAGATGTCGATTGATTCATGCTCCCGTGATGATGCCGGTGGCCGTCTATCCGACCGTCAATGCGAATGGAAGATGACATTCTATCCGTCGTCTCTTGTTCCGTCTTTTCCTGTATTGCATTCCTCCCCTATCCCCCCCCACCATCACCCCTCTCCCATCCTCCTTTTTGCCTCCATCCCCAACCCAACTCTTCCTCTTCTCCTTCGCAACTATAGTAGAAGAAAAAAAAAAAAGAAGGAAAAAAAAAAGATCATCAATTGCAAAATCGGCAAACGGCACACTCGTCATAATTACGAAAGCTACACCACAAATTCAAATTTGCCCCAAAAAAAAACGACCGACAACCCCCCCCCTCCCTCCAAGCGCCAGGCGGGGGAATAGCATCATCTCACCGCGGCCGTGCCGGTATCCGATGGCGCCCAATCGAGCCCCGGCAAGTCGGCACGACAACATCCACACCTTGGACTGGCCCATCCCGCCCAGCATCGTCGTCGATTGTCACTCGCCCTTATCTGTCATGAGCCCGGATTTCTGGCCTGGGAAAGCCCCCCCCCCCTCTCTCTCTCGCGAGGGCCCGCCTCTCTTTCTTTCCATGCACGCCCCCTTTTGCTGCTCTCTCTCTCTCTCTTCTTTTTTACTGCTCTGTTTAACTGCTCGCCCTATTGCAATATTTTTTCTTTCGTACTGTACGTAGCTTTCCTCCCCTCTCTCGTTCATTAGTCCCCTGTTGTAGACCAAAGTTGTCGTACATTCTTCGGCAAGCTTTCGCCGTCCGCGCGCGCGCCACTTCACCCATTTCCTCACAGTCCCGCCCCGGTGACACTCGCGCCGACCATTCAACGCCGTTCCCGTCCTTTCGGTCCTGTCATTGTCCTTGTCTCCTTTTCTATTTATTTCTACCTTACGGGGAAGGAGGGGGGGCGGCGGGCTGGATCCAAGGGTAGCTCGGCACCCGGCTTGCAGTCCTGAGGCCCTACCAAGCAACGCGTTTGTGCGCTGTCTCGGAAGTACGGCTTCTCTTTTACACTTACCACGCTTGCCTGGGCGGGTAGATTAGTACCTGGGCCGGTCTGCTGGGCCCTTTTTATTCTCTTGGAACCCCGGAGACCGCCAAGCCTTTCCCAATTCCCATCTGCTGCCCGCCTGTGAGGATGCTGCGTCTCGTCACTGTCGTTGGTCCAGCCGAGAAAGAGAGAGCCCGAATGAGACGGAGACTACACCATCACCTGCTGCTGCTGTGAGCGTCTTGTCTACCAAACTGCCACACCCGACTACGACAACGAAGACGACGACTTCTTACGACGACTAACTTACCTACTCCGACGACAAATTACTGCTTTCGGATTATTATTTCTAACCCACCCATCTCGACGATTTAACTGCGTCATACCACACGGACTCATCATATATTGACCACCCGCCCCGTACATTCAACATCCCGCCATGGACGGCCTGCCCGCAACCGTCGCCATCGCCGGCCTCCTCGCCGTCAGCGGCATGGTCATCGACATGCTCTGGGACCTCAACACGTCGCCCAAGTCCCACACGGCCGTGCTCAACCTGGCCCTGCGCGAGGTCAAGGAGAGCCGCTCGTCCATCCACGCCCTCACCAAGACGCTCTCCCTCCTCGAGTCCCGCCAGGTGCCCTTCCCCGCCCGCGCCGCCTGGATCGAGGTCGACGAGCTCGTCGCCACCCTCACCGACGCCGTCCTCGCCTTCTCCAAGCTCTTCGCCCTGTGCGAGGCCATCGAGGCCGGCGCCGCCAGGTCCGGCCCCGAGGAGGCCACCGCCCGCTACGAGAAGCGCATGAGGGCTCTGTGCGCCCGCATTCGCTGGCACAACCTGTCCATTGCCATGATGATGACCATTATTAATTGGTACTTGATGCTCCTATTCTTTGATTTCTCCTTTATTCCCCCCTCCCCGCTGACCGTTACACAGCCCGGCCGAGACCGACGCTAAGAACAGCCGCGACGAACTCGCCCATCGCACCACCCGCCTCCTCACCTTCAACTACGGCCTCGCCAGCCGCATGCAGCGCGGCCTCACCCCGATGGGCATCTCGTACGCTTACGCCCGCGCCCACGCCCACGCTCACATGTCGTCGCCCTCCCCACCGGCGTCCTCCGCATCCTCCGCCGCCGTCCCTCTGCCAAGCAATCGAAATTCCGCCGCCCAGCCCGCCGCCAAGCTCCCCGCGCCCGCCCCCGCCCCACCGTCCTCCGCCGCCGAAGTGGGTCGCGCACCCCGATCCTCTCCCGGCTGGCCCACCACCTTCTCCGGCTATACCCTCGCCGACACTGCCGTCCTGTCCCTCATCCGCCTCCCCGTCAGCCCTGGCGAGCTGCGTGGCGACCGCGACTTCTACTCCTTCGCCTTCGCGCCGCAAGCCGGCTACGAATACGGAGAAGCCGCCTCCGTCTTCAGTCAACCAAGCTTCCGGTCTCCCTCCGCCACGCCAAGCCCACCAGGGTCCAGCTGGGAAGCAAAGGAAATGTCCAGTGTGCGCACTCATATTACCCAGGGCTCGGCGAGATGAACTGTTCCCATTGCCCTACCATGCCATGTGTGTGACACGGTGGGCGAGTAGTTCTTCATTTTTTATTTATTGAGATTGGGTTGCGGCTCAGGGCCAACAGCACTGTTTCGCAGCTTGCTCTCCAAGGTTAGTTAGGGTTTGGGAAAATATCATAGCATTGTTAGGACATGGTGTATAGAACGGGTACTTATTCTGTGTACATTTGATATCACGACATTGCCACTATGGCAAATGACATTTTTCTTTTAGGGGTTGCGGGACCTAGCATCATATTCAAGATGCATTTATTTTTCATTCTATTCATCTATCCAAGTGAAAACCATTAAAGATATCCAAGTTCCAGATCGAGGCAACGAGCTTTCAAACATGCTCGATGTCTAAATCATGAGCTTGCCACCGTGGTACTTGACCTTCTCATCGTACGCGCTCACCGACACGTCGTCGGTGCGCTCGGGGAAGCCGTCAAATGACAGGGCATACGTAGCAACAGAGTGAGCAATAAGCTATATAGAGTTAGTGCGTGATTCATAATGATTTTAGGACTCGATGGGTAACGGAGCTTACCTTGGTGTTGACAACCCAGGCGGTGTAGTTGAGGTTGCTGAGGTCATCGCAGAGCTGGTGGTAGCACGGGTCGTACCAGTCGCCGGCCTTGCCACCAAACTGCTCAACCTCCTCCTTGGTCTTGATGCCTTCGGCACCAGTCGCAATTCCTCCAGCGGGGATGCCACCTCGGATAAATCCATCGTAGTCGCTGCGACCATCAAAGGGGATAAAAGTGTAGTTCAGGCCTTGGTCCTCGTACCAGTCGACGTAAAGGTTCCTGAGCTCCTCGGAACCAGCCGGGCTCTCGTCATTGGTAGCATTGTAAATCTGGTAAGCAAAATTGGGGCTGGCCATCATGTCGTAGTCCATGAACAGACGAATCTTCTTGTTCTCGTCCTCTGGAAGCACTTCCACGTAGTGGTCACTGCCCAAAAGACCCTCTTCTTCTCCTGTTTGGGGTTAGCACACGACATTCAATTGAGACATAATTGGTTTCAAACTTACCAGCCCACCAAGCAAATCGAACGCAGTTGTTGACCTTGAACTTGGTCAATTGGGTGGCCACCTCGAGGACCGAGATGCTACCAGAGCCGTCGTCATTGATGCCGGGCCCCTCGGCGACACTGTCGCTGTGGCCGCCAAGCATGACGCAGTTGTCGGGATCACCATCGCGGGTCTGGGCAATGATGTTGGTGGTCGAAATGGTCTTGACCTCGGCATCGATGTAGGCGATGGCGTCAATCTTCTCGCCATCGTTTATCCGCTTGACGACGGCCTTTCCATCCTTGCCGGACAGGCCGAAGGTGGCAATGTGGTGGGGAGAAGGCGTTCCCAGAGTGCCATGAACCTCGTCGTCGTCGGTGTTGTAGACGATGGCAGCAAGGGCACCAGCTTTGCCGGCATTTCCAGACTTGGTACCAAAAGGGCAGGTTCCTCGCTGGATGAGGGCGATGTTTCCAGTCACGTTCTTGGGGTAATCGGACTCGTTGCAGCCGTCCTTTTGAACCACAACCAGGTCGCCATAGACGGGCTGTCTGTTGGCGGTGGGAGGAGTCAGGCCCATGGGGGAAGCGTGTTTGGGCACATCGCTGCCGAGCACGAGTCGGGACTCGAAGACGTTGCCGGAGACAGCAGGGAAGGGCTGCTTGGAGACGCTGTAGTAGTCACCGAGCTTGGCGAGCTCAGAAGTGACATACGACAGAGTGCCGACGTGACCTAAGTTGATGCATTGTCAGCTCCTGTAGATGCGCAATGCACGCGATCCGGCGCTAACATACCCTGGCTGCCAATGACGCGAGTAGGGTGGTTGTACTCGTCCTCGCCGCGCTTGGCAATATCGTAGAAGCTCTTGGCGCGGGCCTCGAGGTTGTCGGCGCTGATGAGCTTCTGGAGGGCCTTGGTGTCGATGACGGGCAGGCCGCCGGTGAGGTCATCGCCGGAGCTGGCGCTGGCGCTCGGCTGCCAGGGCCAGTCAGGCGCGCCGAGACGGACCTGGGGCAGGTGGAGGGCAGAGACGCCCGAGAGGGCCGTGGCGGCCACGAAAAGGCCCTTGGAGATGGTCATTGAGGCGGGAATGGATGAATGGGAGGGAGGTGTGTTGAGGGAGGGAATGGGAGAGATGGAGGAGGAAAGACGGAAGAAGAGAGATTGTGATTCAGAGGAGCGATGAGGTGCTGGGGCTTCTGTACGACACTAAGGTACCACCCGACGGTACCTATCTCGGGTGCTACCTGTACCTAAGCTCCCTGCCCGGGAGCCACTAGCTGGTTGCCCTGCGACGCCGACAACCGGACGCAGGAACAGCGGGCTAATAAGAGCTCTTATCTTATCAGCGCGCGGTAATGCGCCTCGACGTTGTTCTGCGGGGGGCCTGGGGTGATGACTCGTTTGGTGATTCCAGTCTCTCATTTGTTGAGAGTTCGTCCACCTTGCCATGGAATTACTGTATGATTGTCGATCTGCCGTTGTAGCTCAGATGTACGAATACGAACTGCAATCTGAGCTTGTGGCTGCATCTTTTTAAGGGATGTGGTTATCCCTTTGACTGTGCTAAGGCAACACTTGACCCATAGTTCCCATAGAAGTCCGGGAGATCAACGGTACGCTGAATTACCTTAAAAAGCGATATGGCTATATGGAGGGTCATGTACTGTGATGTAGACCTCCAGGAGCAGCGACTTCTGGTACCATAAATAGGTGGGATCTTATGTACCTCGCTGTTCTCGCTTCTTCCTTGGTTTAAAACCCTGCTGCTAGCGTAAGTGTTGCCTTAGCACAGTCAAAGGGATACGATGCTGTACAAGTGTAGTGCAAGACCTACCTTCGACACATTATCGCTACACACTATGATACTGTCCTGTTTGCTGATACGGCTATTTAGTATCCTCTCAATTGCTTAGATAGCCTGAAGGAATTAATCATCACTCCATCACCAAGTTCTTCTTCCTCCCTGTCGTGGGAATCGGCTGCTCCACCCTGCACCTAGTAATTCTCAAGCCGTGTAACTACCTTTAGACACCGATTGCACGAGTTAGCAAATATGGCGACAAACGCTGCTAGAAACGCATCACAAACTGTTGGTTAAACCGTGAACCGTTGATTTGACTCGCCATCGCGGTACATGGCTTCATCAGGATGGGACATACTTTAGTTAACCCCATAGCCGGCTTACTCACAGGACCATAAAATCCGGGGCTATGGGATAAGAACATGGAATGGGAATGCTGTTGGTGAGGGTTATACGAGTTGGCATATGGTCTCTTGGTGGTATGTAGGGTGGAAGGGGCGCATATGATGAACTGCATAGAAGTTCCCATCACTTTGATTTACTTGTAGGGGATATCTCAGAAACGAGGAGGTTACCGCTAATCTTAACAAGTATTACAGAGACGAGACTAATGAACCGATCCACGCATCTTTCAATTCCTCGACAATTCCATCCGAGCAAGGTAGACAATAATATATTTGCAAAGAGACCTCTAGCAGCAAAAGTGGCGCTGTCAACCTTGCTCTGCCAGAGTCGGTATACCCGTTCAAGTGAATGTGACTGTAGCAAGTTGTTCGCAGCCTGACCGCCCTGATCAAGTCGTTTACACTAAGGGATTCTCCTTCCATCGCCCGTTCCTTTACAAACCCCGTCCCTTGACTTTTAATAGACCCCATCTCGGTACCGGTTTCGTGTGCTCCATTTCTCTCGACGTACTCGTTCGTTCATCACGGTCGATATTGTCGTACAGGCGTCAACCGCCATCCATCCAACCCCGTCATCCTCTCATCCACTCTCGATATACTTCCCCGGCGGCGGCCGCGCTCCATCCGACGACTCCTGTTCGCGCCGCCGCCGTCCCTCCTCCGCCTCCCGCTCCGCGTTCGTCAAGCCCGAGCCCGTGACCTTGCGCCTTTAGCGAACACAGGAGACTGACAGACTTCTTCGGCAAGATGTACTCACCTGGTCTCGGACATTCTCCCGTGTCGAAAACGTCTTGTCCACCGCGGTGTAGACGCTCGACTTCAATCCCGAGACCTTGGCTCCGAGGCCTCTGTAGACGGTGTAGGCGGGATGCATCTCAAGGAGTATGTTCAACCGCAGATAAACGGTGATGACTCCAGAAAGACGCAAAGGTAGGGCACCAAGGCCACTTTATCCTTCTGGCCATACCATTTCCAAGGTCCCAGAATCCTCCGCATCTCATCTAAGCACCAGCCACACCAGAATGGTCTTCCCTGAGCAAACCATCTCGTCGCGTTCTGTGTCAGCACCTAAGTAATTAGCTTCCAGACCGGCACGTAAGACCTAGCGGCGGTGGAGTCATCTCACCCGGACGGGCGCAGTCGAGCAGACACATAGGAACAGACGAATCTGAGTGCTGTGACCTTGTCCACTCACAACGTCCTCTTGGGATCTTTGGGCGTCAGCACCGGACCGTCGGTCCCAAGTCTTGTTCACACCATCAAGCCTGGACGGTCGACGGCTAAAACCTTGGGACCTTGGCCTTGCCGCCACTGCGGGGACGAGATTTGGAACCAGTGGAAGGCTTCCATATGAATGAATATACTATATATTTGAAAGTCAATTATCGAGAAGCGCCAACACCTCTCTACCATACTCCCGATCGTCATCCGTATATCCCCAAACGCATCAAAACAAGCTTGCATCCGCCGCCTCCAAGGCAGCTAGGAAATCCAACCACTCAAGTATGAAATAACATAATATACAACTCTGACGCCACCTTTGTTCAACGTCCTCTTCTCGTATACGCCCTCTCAGGGTCTCTCATCTTTGTCACCGATCAGCCGCTCTGCTGCTGATCCTTCTCGACCGGCCGCTCCTCCGGGAGCCCGATATATCCTCTTTCGTCTCCCGTCCTGTCTTGTTTAAAACGCTCGTTGTGTGTCGCTTAAGCCCCCTTCCTCGTTCGGGTTCCTCTGACTCATCCGTTTCCTCCTTGGAAACCCCAATGCTCTTCCTGCCTCGGACTTTTCGTTCATCGTCAGGGTCCAGGAACCGATGAATCGTTCGGTGGTCCAAGATCCTTTGCTCCTTATCATTGCGGCCTGTCCTCTCCGTCTTTGGCCAAACAAATCCGTAGAGCTTTGAGTGCCGTTCACACCTTGGGCATGACGAGCGAGTATAGTACGCATCTTTTTGCACAAAGTAAGTGACGCAATTTGTGCACTGAATCCATGCCATCTCGGGCTCAGACAGTAAAAGTGGCGTGAGAAGGTAGTCACCAGGCGTCCGTAGGCGGGCCGGGGGAGTGGTTTGTTTGATAAAAACTCGTCGTTGATATTTCTTCCGGCGCTTCCGTGGCTCTTCGTCAACATCTGCAACCTGGCTGTCTTCAACCGTCTCGATGCTGGTGGCAATGACTGCCACAGGCTCGGGGACAGGCTCGGATTCCGGCTCAGGCTCGTCGTTGGTTTCTGAGGGACTTGGAGCGTTGAGAATCGCCGTGATAGACATGCTGGACAGACTGGAAGCGCTAATCCTCACAGGACCAATGTTGTCCGTCTTCGCCGGGCTTGGTGAGTTCGTACCCTCCATGCTCTGAGGAGAGAAGGGTGCTACTTGAAGCATGCTCTGATGACTGATGTCACGGTCCAGGGAAGCAACCGGGGCCTTGACCGGCGTCTGCATCATGGGCTCGGGCGTCTCCTTCTCGGGCGAGGTTACGTCCGTCTCCACCACGTCCCCATTGCTTGAAGAGTCGCATCCGCTCTCTGAACTCCCACGAGAAGAAGGGCGCGTAGAGGTGATTGGTGCGACTAAATGCTTCAGGCGTTTCGCGGGTGTTTTAGGCGGTGTAGCGAGGGCATCGAGCGGTCGTTTCTGGCCTCGGGGCGACTCGTCTCGCGGAGGAGATCCCGCTGCAGAAGAGTCTCCAGCCTGGCTGAATCTTGAGCTCCTAAAAGCCCTGGAAACACGTGGCCGGATGTCGGGGGTCACCGAGGGGGTTCTCGATGAAACACCGATGCTGTCGTCTCTCCGCCGGCGCCGGAGCGCGTAACCGTCGGACTTGGCTTGCTCAATGGTTCCCTTGGCGGCCACGGAACCCTCCTCCTGCTTCCATGCATTCCTCAGGCCATCCTCGCACGTCTTGCAAAGGCATTCGCAGTTGTCCTCGCCAAAGTAGCTCTCTCCATAGGTAACGGTGATTTCGTCGCCGGGCTCGATGGGTCGGGTGGCGATGATTTCAATTCCCGCATGACTCGTCGTCATGAGCTTGGCGTTAGCATCACAATCGTGGTTCGCAAAGCGGGCGGGCCCCATGAACAAGCTGGTGCTCTTGCTGCGTGAGCTGACGACAATGCTGAAGTCCTTCTTGCGCACTGAAATCTCCTTCTCCTCCTCCGGGGTAATGTTGACCTGGATTCCGGAGAGATATTTGATCGACTCGTTGCGCTTGATTGACCGCCTCGCGGTGACGGAGGCTTCGTGGGTGACAATGGTGTATCGGTTGGTCGAATTGACCTCCCACGGGCAGTCCGGGAGGTAAATTTGCAGGTAGCGCCGTAGGTGTCGCCTGAAATCCTCCTTCTCCTTGTCCGTCTTCAAACCATTAATGAACCTCCTGAGGCCATCCGTGGCCAGCAGCCTCTTCTCCGCAGCAGCCAGGTCCTTGTTCAGGGCCACCTCCTCCTGGAGGATCTTGGCGATTTCCTCCTCTCGAACTCCTCGCGAGGGGTGGTATGATGAGCGGTTCTTGGGGACCGTCGTCCAGTAGAAGACCTTCAGGGGTCGTTAGACATGCAGCGCAAAAACCTAATCCCCTCATGCGGAGAGCACTCACATGGTCAACCAAGGCGTCGGTGAGAATGTCGTCGTAAGCAGACAATTGCGAAAGCGTCAGACGCTGCCTCTTGGCAGCCGCACTGTTGGGTGGAGGCATATCCTCAGTTCCTTATGCAGTCCCACAACGACCCAGTGCACAAAACGCAACAAAGAGCAGTGAACGAGCGTACGTATTCCTCCAAGCCCAACCAACACAGACGGCAAATGAGCGGACGCTGAGCAGCAGAGAATCCAAGGGAGGCCTCGGAGCGACGACGGTGACGGGAAAAGCAACAATGCAAGCTCTTGCGGCGGTGGACGAAAAGGAGAGGGCGCAGCGAGGCGATGGGACACTTGGTTCAGCTCAATGCCGCAACGTCATAGTCTTGAGGTTTGCGGGCCCAGTCGGATGAGACAGGGGAAAGAGAAAGGAGCGGGTCGATGTCGGCGGCGAGAGCGAGGACGAGAGAGGAGCAGACTCGGCCTCACGGAATTGAAGGAGAGAAGTGATGCGTGAGGTGGAATGACATCGTTGTGCTGGACTTAGGGGGCCATCGACTGGGCTTAGTTTGTCGCATTCCGGCCCCATTGATTTGGCTGACCAGGCGACGGCGTGGCTCTTATTGGTGTGGCTTAGCCTGAATTCAGCTCTGCCTAATCTGTCTTTATTGCTCTATTTCTGTGGCTGTGCATGACGCTAGTGCCAGGGACATTAACGAACCAACCAGCCAACCAATCAGCCCAACCGAGTCAGATCGACGGGACTAGGAGCACAAAGAACAAGGCTGTTTCACGTGACTCCTCAAAAAGCTCAACGCCATGCTTTGGGCGCATGCGGGCTGGACGACGGATCTACGGCGAAAGAAGCGATTCAGACCTCTCCACACAAGGAAGTTCCGTCAATATGATCCAATTAAAGGTTGGCTGGCCCAGCTCACACATGCTACACACTGCTAACTGCCGACTCATCCAGTCGATGCTCAACTGCATCGACAACTCGGGCGCGGCCCTTGTCGAGTGCGTCCTCGTCGTCGGCCAGAAGCGACATGCCAGGATCGGTACGATACGCCCCATACCCCTCCAACTGCCCAACCCCGGCTTCTAGACTCGATCACCAGAAAGTCGCCCCATCCTTTAACGGCTAACCCTCCTCCAGGTGACCGCATCGTCTGCGTCGTCCAGGAGCAGCGTGGTTCCTCCTCCGGTGGCATGGCCGGCATCTCGGCCGCCAACAAGGTCAAGCGTGGTGACATCCGCCATGCCGTCGTTGTCCGCACTCGTTACCCGACCCAGCGCCCCGATGGCTCCGTCGTCCGCTTCGACGATAATGCTTGCGTCCTTCTCAACAAGGCTGGCGACCCTGTCGGCTCCCGCATCAACGGTGCCGTCGGCGCTGAGCTCAAGCGCAAGAAGTGGAGCAAGATTCTCTCCATGGCTCCCATGCAGGCATAAATGATTTGGATTAGGAATTGGTAGACGGACTTTGTGTATAAAGGCACTGGAACTTGCGATATGGAGAGCAGAGAGGCATCCATGTACGAGTGGGATATTGTACAACTACGAACATTCAGGCATTTGCGAGGCGTTCAGATGCGAGAATAAAATACAAACCTTTCCAGCCAAAGAACTTTTATGATGTCAACATGTCACATATGGGAATCATCGAGGTGTGATAAATCCATGCTGCCAGAGGCAGCTTCATTGATGTTTGATTACTGGTTTCTTTCCTTTTTTCCGAGTGACATCATGCATAGGCATTGATATTCAACTCATGTGATACGACTTATGCCTTGGGCGCCACTGTAATAGTAATGAACCTCATTCCTCCAACGCCATGCCATGTAAAAAAAAATCGGATGCTTCTCCTCCTCCTCTGGGATAGCATAGCCAAATCAATGGTAACCGGGTATCGGTACAAGAAAGTGATGCTTAAGAAAAGATGTTACCGCACTCGCAGCAGACGTAAAACAATTTCTAGATTTGTGTTAGTTTTGCAGTCTGCCTAGGCGACTCTGATGGGGGGCAACTTACCATGCCGGTTTCGGCGCTTCGTTGCTGAGACTGGAAGAATACGGCTTCTTCATGCTTGCAGACGGGGCACGTTTTGTTGGATCGCGGGAGCTGTAGCGGAACAAAAAGACAAACTCAGTCAGCCAGAAGCCTTTTAAGCGGGGGCAATCGAGATCCAAAAGGACAAGCGCGGGACTCCAGCTTCGACTGCTATTCGTAGTAAGAATTCCATCGCAGACAACCGCCTACTGCCAGCTGCCAGTATTCGTTAGAGTCGCAAGAGCATGTGCCAGTCGTGGGAATAATGAAATTCGAGCATTCAGTCATATCGTCATAGAGAAATCGTTGTAGTCGTCAAGGCCGCCAGGTTCATCTGGAGTGTATCGATTACAGCTCGATCTTCATGGCGCCGTCGTTGCAAAAGTCTTCGCTCGAATCGGACTGCGAGTCAGTGGTATCGGAGTCACCAGCGGGCTCGTCGACCATGAGCTCCTCGTCGTACTCGGAGAAGGGGTCCTCGTCGCCCCAGGGCAGGGTGAACTGGCACATGCCCATGCTCTCTTCCTTGGGCTCCTTGGAGGAGATGACCATCATCTCGGCGCCGGGTTCTTCGCAGGTGTTGCAATAGATGACTGTGCCGCAACCAAGGCAGATGACAGGCGGAAGTTCACTAACCGTCGGATCAGAGCCAACATCCTGAGTGACACCAGCGGTCTCGCCGGCGGAGGTGTTGAGGGCGTTGCGGAAGACACAGGTGGACTGGGCCTCCTCGGTGTACTGGCAGGTGCGGCAGGTGAACTGCAGCTTGTGGGCGTCCGCATCCTCCTTGGGGTAGAGCATATTGGAGCACTCGGAGCAGAAGCGGAAGGTGATCTGTTCGAGCTTCTTGTCTCCGGCGGGGGCCTCGTAAGAGGTGGTGGACTGGGGAGTAGCCATGGCGAGATCGAGAACGGGTCTGGAGATCGTGAGATGAAAAGTCGGGGCTATGGTGAGTAGATGCAGATGTAAGGTGCAGATGCTGAAAGCAGGATTGCAAGCTTGAAATGCAGATGGGTCGTTCGCGAGGATTTCGAGAGCGGTGGAAATCGGATTTGGGAGTGGTGGTGGAAGTGGTGGTGGAAGTGGGAGATTTTGTGGTGGAAGAGAAAGCGTCGAGAGGCTGAGGAAATAGGCGGGCAAGTGTACGAAATAGGGAGACGCGCGAGATGCGGCGAGGCTCCACTTTGTTTTTTTCCTGGTGGTGGGGGAGAGCGCGGAATGGTGCGTGCTTCAGAAATTCACCGCCACCTCACGTTGAATTCAGTGTCAGTGGTTGTGTATCAGGCAGGCAGAGTGAATTTGGAGAGAGGTGCAGCTGGTGGGGCGTGCTTGAGAAATGAGAAAGAAAGAGAAAAAAGAAGACAAAGTTTTGACTGGGCCGAAATGGGAGGATGCAGGTTGTATTAACTTATGTAGCAGGATACTGGGCGTGCCTAACATAAATTTCAACCTGTCAGCTCTGTTGGCCTCGTGTACCTGCTTCTAGTGGAAGCTGTTTCGTACGGACCACCTAATGATGGTGCCTTGAGCTAATAGCATCACTCGCTTTATCCTGTCAGGTTCACTGTCCACTTGTCGGGTGGCAATGAGGCGGCGATGACACGGCCACACCGGATCCACGCAAGTTGATGACTCACTGACAAAGCAACACAGTATCCTTGGTGGATTTGAGAGGTAATTTACAGTGCTGAAAGGTAGCCCGCCCGACAAACGGTTGCCTAGTTGTTTACACGGTGTTTGGGCGCTCCAGTCTATTGCCGGATGTGGAATCTAGCAATAGTGATAGAGTTGGCCGAAACGCGTTGGTGTAGTAATCGTTAAGCCGCCAATTAATCCCCGGTGGGGAAATGTTATGCAAGTAACACTAAGGGAAGTCTTAGAGGCCCAAATCACGGTCTAAATAAATGCAATGTTTCGTGACCAAGGCCAAATGCCAAAGCCTGGTCCTGGATTCTGTTGTTGTCGGACCGCACTGTCCTGCGCAACACCATGACCATGCGCAACCAGCGTACCATTTAGCAGGTAGCCACCCCGCGTTTTCGACATCTGGACAAGGGAACAGCCAGAGAGGCCTAACGTACGGATATGGAAACTTGGAGAAACTCTGAGAAGGACGGCGCTTTAATCATCAACGCTGCCGTTTGCTCCGGTGCGAACTGGGCGGGGAGAGAGAGTATGACGTAGCAGGGGCAACGTGACCTGAGCAGCGGCTATCCTAACGAGGCTCCAAGTTCACGGGACTGGCCAGAGAAGGATTTCCTCAAGTCAGGAGCAGGAATCAGAAACGGCATCAACAAACATGTGGAGGACGAGCACACGTGTGTGGCCAGGCGGAGACTACAAAGAATACTCGCTTGTCGTCTCGGTACGCGTAGGTAATTGGGAATAGGAACGAAGGACATGTGTAGGTAGTATCCGGATGCATGCACGCACGCTGCACTCAACCCAACCCGATGCAACTCGATCCTCCCTACCGTTGCTCCCTCCATCTTCTGGTCTTGTCGAAATCCTGGCAACGCATGAAAACGAAGCCCCCTTGGCCCCCTCACCCCCAAACCCCAACGCAAGGCTCGCATAATGTCACTCAACTCGCTTGTGCTGGCATCGTATCCCTGCGCCTTGATGCACTAGCCAGAGATCCCATGACCGAAGCCAGCATCGATCACGGCCCATTCGGATCTGTCCGTGGCCAGCCTCGTGCCCGCCGGTGCTGGATCAAGTCTAGCGACAACTGCCGATATTGCTCTTCCACGGAATAGCGTCATCCTCATCACTGTCTCATCACTGGTGCCCCTCCTCTGTAAGGTACCTAACCTAATCCCCAATACACACCAACGGTTCTGCTGTGTTCCCCCCGCATCCCAGCCATACCCCGCCCGCCACCTGTAGGCTGTGGGCTGTGGGCTGTGCGCCTGGGGGCCGCTCGTCAGCGGGCGGCACGTCATCGCTCCGTGCACTCCAGTTCCAGAGCCCCAGAAGCGGCGGCAGAGTCCAGTCCTGTGGCCGCTGAAGCTCTCCACACCAGAATAAGGCTTCCGCTCCATGCTTCCCGTCTACTTCTGTGTCTTGCTTTCTGCTGCTTTCTCCTCTCCATCACCCGCAGACATCTCATTGCACCCCCATCGAATATCCCTCGGCCGCATACTCCGTGGCTTCCAAGACGACTTCGACTACTTCGCTACAACCTGCCTCCTTAGTTTCCATTGCTTGCGCAAGCTTGTCCAATTCTCCTCCCTGATCCATCCATCCATCACCCATAGCAACCATGGTAAGCATCCAGTCGACTCTCTGGCTCTCGTCAAAACATGAAGGATGCCGTGGCCAACGCGATCAACCGTATTCTTTCGAGCATTCAGATCGCCTTCCTTAGTCCCCTGAGCTCCTGCCAAGCTCCCTCTCTTCATCCGACATGGCTCTCCTCGCTAACCTGAGATCCTTCCGTGTCGTAGGCTGACACCGGCCTTCCCTCCGGCTGGGAGGTTCGACACTCCAACTCCAAGAACCTCCCCTACTACTTCAACGCCGCCGAAAAAGTCTCGCGCTGGGAGCCTCCCGCGGGCACCGATACCGAGAAGCTCAAGCACTACATGGCCGCCTACCACAGCGCCGATACGCGTCCCGGCGACGTCCCCGATGCCACCGAGGGCAAGATTCGCGCCGCCCATCTCCTGGTCAAGCACCGCGACAGCCGGCGGCCGAGCAGCTGGCGAGAGGTACGCATTCTCAAGACGGTAGTCAGGAATGCTGAACTGACTCCGTAAATGTATAGGCCGACATCACCCGCACCAAGGCCGAGGCCCGCGAGATCATCCTAGGTTATGAACAGAAGATCAAGAACGGCAGCACTACCCTCGGTGAGCTCGCTCTTAAGGAGTCCGATTGCTCATCTGCTCGCAAGCACGGCGATCTGGGATACTTTGGCAAGGGCGACATGCAGAAGGAGTTTGAGGACGCTGCCTTTGGCCTCCAACCCGGCCAGATGAGCAGCGTCGTGGAGACGGCGAGCGGCCTGCACTTGATTGAACGGTAAGTTGTGCTCCGCCTCTTGAGCCCTTTGTATATTGTTCGATGCTAATGTGAGTCGTGGATCAAGATTGAAATAAAGAACGATGACACAAATGGCGGAAGGTATTAGCCAAAGGGCGTGTTGGAGCGGGCGCTGATATCCCCGAAAAGTAAAGCCGATGGGCTGTTGAATTTTGTCCTTGTCGATGAGCCGTAAATATGACGTGTTGTTCGCTGCACTCCGAGTCGAGGCTCCTTTCTTGCTTAACTTGACGATTGTAACGCTGGGGTTTGACCCAATAACTAGGTATCTAATACCAAGCACCTACCCTGTGTTTGTGCGCGTATATTCCTCCCCGGACTTTCTACTCTGTAAGACGCTGCCTCTTCGTCGCTCCTCCAGAGGCCACTCTCAAATGCCACTCTCAAATGCCACTCAAACGCGGTACCACGCAAAACCAAACAGTACAATATCCAACATGGCACACTCTATATCACCGGCTCGCCAGCTCCATGACCACCCCGCTAAACGGGGCGACCGTTGTGAAGACGACCGTCATGATTCCAAACACCGTCATCGCCAGGGCCGCATACGGGGCGGCGCGGCTCCTCGTTTCGTAGAGATAGGATACTCCCATCGCCGCCCCATTGATCCCAATCGCGATACCGGCCGCGATGGTCACCGGGTCGTCTCCTCTCGAGAGTGCTAGGTCTGGCTTCGAATCTGCGTCATAGTCCCGGCGCGAGCTCTGGCCAGCTTCACTCGCTGGTTGACACGCACCGTCGGAGGTGATGCCCCCTTCTCCCTTCACGCATATCTTTTCCAACACCCACGGGTACATCAGCTGCCCGAGGATGCCGTTGCTCACCACCAGCGCCGCATTCGCCCCCAAGTTGCCGCCCACGGCCGCCATGGCCGGCTTAGCCAGCGCTAGCGTCGTGCTCCGCGCGGCAAAAGCGAGCGCCTCGGGTGCAGCGAGCCCGACGCTCCGCCCGGAGAGCACCGACAGGAACACGTTCCCTGCCGCCGCGGCCACGGAGAGCAGCACCGTCAGCAGGCCCGCGGGGCTGAAGAGCTGGCGGCGGCACTCGTACAGCTTGAAGCCCCAGGTGAGAATCCCGCACTCCAGGATGGACAGGGCCGCGTCGCCGACGCCGAACCAGGCTTGCGTGCCGGCTGGGAGGGGCGTGGACGTCGCGGCCGAGGTCCAGAGTGTGTATAACGGCGTGCCGCTACTGAATGTGTCCAGGACGGCTCGCAAGCTCCCAGGGCCGTAAGCAGCGGCCTTGCCCCTTGTATAGGCGGCCATGAGAAGCGTCGTCATCAGCACCGGGTTCATCAGAGTCACCAGGGCGTTCTTTAGCCTTGATGCGAACCGGTACGATGCTTTGAAGTTCTGCTGGAGTCGGACGCTGCAGGTCCAGACGAACCACAGGACGCAGCCGTCGAGGATACGTTCTTCCTTCGTAGCAGCGGCAACCGGTGCTCCGATGAGGAAGATGCTGAGGAAGGAGGCCCAGATGGGGAAGTAGGATGTACATATGTCCCACATGGGGGAAACTTTTGTGTGCAAAGCCAGACTCTGGTCAACCGACGAATTCCGTCTTGTGCCAGGTGAGGGCTCGGTTTCTGGCGACGGAGTCGAGCTCCGTATACTCTTTTCGCGATCACTGACCGTCGGATCTGTACACTGCTCGAGGTTCGAGTCGGACGACCACATTATTTCGACTCGCGGTGGTGGTGTAATTGTCGTTTGGGGGGCGTAAAAGTCATCGGTTACTCGAGACGTTGCGTTTGTTGCTGCGCTCATGACAAGAAGGGACAGGCCGAAGATGACGGTCCAAGATGCAAAGTTGGTTATCACTGGCATTGAGGTTAGTCTAGACCAAGGAATACCAGAGCAGAGACGAACCAAAGTTTCCAATAATACGAGCAATGTCGGGTCCGTCGAGGATCTCGCTCTGGTTGAGCATAACTAGTGGGATGGGGAAGCCCAAGCCGAGATGGGCGTTGATAAAATCGATCTGCGTTGCGTCGTTGGTCAACACCAGCGCGCTCCTGGGCTCTCGGGCTCAACTACCTTTTCTTTGATATAGCCTTTGTATATGTCGTCGATGTCTCGAAAGCAAAGATAAGCCAAGGTCATGGCGGTAAAGGTCAAGACCATGCCGAAGATGGACGAAAAGAAGGCCAGCTTCAACGGAGCCAGCGTCCTGCTCAGACCCCAGATGATAAGCTCGCTCGCCAAGTAGATGACCACAACCCAGAAGAAGTTGAGACTCTGCTTGGTGATGACCTCCAGTCGCCTCCTCCATAGCATCGATGAGACAGTCATAGTTTGGTTGTCTCGGTCTGTTTGAAACGTAAACACCACGGGCCATGTCAACAGCTGGCCGGGACGGGCAAGAACTGGGCGAAGAGGCCCATATGAGTGTCTGAGACAGCGATGCAGACGGCGGAGGATTTCAGAGACGTTGACTCTGGGTAGGGGCATTGTGCAACGGGCTGTAGGCGACACGGCGAGCAAGATGATGGACAAGAGGTTCGTCAACAGCAGCAACTCAGAATCTCCCAGGCGATGTGAAGGCGTTACACATGTCCCTGTACCTCGTGGGAGGGGAGGACGGAGTTTAAAAAAAAAGGGCTTTGAGACTCGATGAAGAGACGAATGACACGTCATAGACGAGGGCGAGATGAGGAGCAAGTGAATCAAGAGACCAGGGGGGTTTTGGTTGTGATGAGGACGAGTTGCTTCGGTTTTGTTCTGGGAGGCTGGCTAGAAGGAGATCGGACGGAAGGCATTCATGCTGGTACCAGCAGCAGCTCGACATGTTGTCTGCCGGACCGTTTACAGCTGTTCACTTTGATTCAGTCTAAGCCATGTAGGATCCCGACTTTTCGGCGGAGGGGACCACTCAGCGTCGCTGGACGACGTGAGAAATTGAGCACCGAGCGAATGGGCGACAACCAAAACACCCGCGTTGAGCAAACTTGGGTCCATTTTTGTGTTTTGTGCATACATGGGACGCCAGAGACAGGTTTCCGGGACCGGGACGGGAAGCCCTACCCGCGTCGAGGCCACCGACCTAGAAGTGAGTGAGCTGCAAGATTGCCATCGATTTAGCATCGCATAAATCGCACAGCCGCCTCGATCGACGTCTACCCGTCGGAGAGGGCCCGTATCCGTCGTAGCAGACTCAGCCGAGGGCGGGAACTGCAGGTACGTCACCCGGAGGAGCAAACACGGTCTTGGATATAGCATCATGACGCCAGAAGCTGAGCCTCGATCGCACAGCGAGAGAAACACAGCACAGCAGCGGATAATTCCCCGCGAGATGAGCACAGCTTCGCAGATAAAACAAACATAAAAACAACAAAAAAAGAAAAAAAGAGCATTGAAGTGAATCGCGAACAGTGGCTATACTGGCGGTGCGCGGAAACAGATCTGACGGGCGGACCTCCCCCCCCTCCCCTGGGCCACTGCAGGGACGTTGGGGGACGTGTGACGGGTCGCAAACGCGGAGACGGGATGAATGTGTCGAATATGGGACGTGGCGGGCCATTGGGCGACGGATGGGCTCTGGGGTTGTTTGGGAGTGAGACCCGGCTCCTGGTGATGCCACAGTTAAGAAAGTGAAATTAGCGTGTTGGACGGGATGAAGACGTCCACGGTTCCCAGATGGCGGGGGAGCGAGCCCGGTTTTCCAGATCGGGACGGGACTGAGTGAGGGTGGGGTGGATGGACGCCGAGCGCCCTGCCCCTGAAGCCACAGGGGCTGGTCCACTGTATATTCCACGGTCCAGGTACGTGGCAGCCGTGGACCGCGCTGGGGCACTGGCACTCGGTCGCTACTTTGGGCATCCATGCGCTGTGCCGTGCCACCTCCCGTCATCCAATCGACCCGACGCTTGCGCCCACCATCGTCACTGACCGCCCAAAGGCTGTCTCGGATCTTGGCCCAACGTCGTGTGTTGTTTGTCTTCCACTGTATGGACAATTTCACGGAATTGAGCTCGTCTTGCACGGGGAAGATAACAGGAGCGGCAGAGAATCATTGCTCATTTGGATACTTTTGTCAAATGCAAGGATTTTACTCTGTTCTGTAATTCATCCATCAGCTACTCAGGCACCTTGGGGTTTTCAGATCTCGCGATACCTGCCACTTTTTCTCCCTCCCCCTCTCATTCCCAGTCTGGACATCCCGTGAGTTCTCTCTGCCCCATTCCGTCCAGCCAAGCCCTGACAGACTCAGCGCCCTCGACCAGACAATCCCCTGCTCGGTCTGAACCTGGTCCCGTGTCTCTCCTCTCTCGCTTCTGTACCACCCGAGGCAGCGACTCGCAACCCCCTTTTGGATCTCACGGCCGGAAGGTGGCTGAAGTGTGAAGCCTGTGTGCTACCGTCTCCCGACGGCTTCACTGGGAGTAAAACAAAACAAAAACGCCACCTCGCTATTCCACAGGATCACGATGGATCCCGGCGCCAGCGCCCATGCCGAGGCCCTGCTGCTCAAGGTTGGCCGCTCGTACGGCGTCCATGTTGCCAGAGACGACGTGCAGCGGGCCTTGGCCGATCCTGATCGCGGCGCCGCGTTTGTCGAGTGGGCGAACTTGCATCTCGCGTCGGATCACCTCCTCACGGCTGATGAGCTGGCAGTGTGAGGACACCCCTCCCCCCTTTTTGAGGTACTGCCCCGAAGACGTCTCGTACGGATCGCTGACCACGGCGCTTGGTTGCTAGATATACGGCCCTCGACAGAAGCGGCCAAGTCGATTTGCTGGCGGACGCGCACGACCTGGGTGAGGTGCAGGCGGTCAACGAGGACGACATCCGGGCTGCCATCGAGGAGCTCAACCGGTCCACCGCCACCATCTCCAAACAGACCGAGACCCTGCGTCAGCAGCAGGACGCCCTCTCGCGCCTGGTCAAGAAGCGCGGTGAGAGTGAGGCCCAGCGTCGGGACCTGGAGTCGACCCGCCTCCGAGAGTCCGAGTCGCAGCGCAAGAAGCTCGCTGCCGAGGTAACAGGTCCCCGATCCAAAACACAGCATTTCAGCTGACACGGCACATCAGGTGGAGGATCTCTCGCACGGTCTCGGCTATCGGCTCTCCGATCTGGAGCAGCAGACCAAGGACGTGCGGACGATTCTCAATGAGACGGTCGATGGCATCTTGCACTCCGATGACAAGCTCCTGTCTAGCCTCCAGAAGCTTGGCTGGGAGCTGGACCAGCGGGACCCCGAGGAGCAGCAGATGGTAGAGAAGCTGCGAGAGATTTGCATGCGGTAATTGTGTCCCACCTGTCGCTGAAACTCATGGCTGACAAGTTCGACAGACTTATCAAGACCACCGTAGAGACCCTGCGCACCAGGCTCGACAGGATTTACATCGAAGCAGTTCTCGCAGCGGAACGCGCAGGGCAGAGCAGATCCGCTACCGGGAGCGAAGTCAAGGAGCTTGAAGAGGAACTCGAGTCGCTCTACTCGGAAATCCTGCCTGTCGCCCAAATGTCGGCTGAGCAGGAACATCTTGAGCCCGCGCTGCAATCGATCAACTCACAAAGCGGGCAAAGTCTGCGACGCTCAGCAGTAGCTGTGACATATGTTCGTCTCGACCTTGACTTACCGTGATGAATTCAAGCTGACATGGTCAGATCAATGAAACCCTCGATTATCTGCTCGACCGGATGGACCTCCTGGGAGGTCGGGTTGAAACACTAAATTCGCATCAAATTGCAACTACTTCCATCATCTCCAAAGCCAGGGATGAAGTGTCTACCGCCATCTCCCCTGTTAGAAAGCCAACGAAGCAGGCTCTTCCCGCGTCGCCCGCTCGCAAACCGTCTCCGATCCGAATGCGCTCCAACACTACCGGCCACCCCTCTCGGAGCACCCGCCGACGCTCCTCCGGAATCCAAGACGAGCCTGCCATGGAGGCCCTCCTGCGCAACCTGGCACTCACACTGCCGCCGGCGCAGGACTCAACCTCCCACGAACAGGCCGCCGAGCTTGCGCAAGTCATTGCCGATCGTTCTGCAAAGGCCGATGACGTTGCGAGGAACGCCCAGGAGACATTCGAGGCCAATTCGGTTAGCAAGCTGCAAGATGCGCGGCTGGCTATCCAGCTCCTGCGGGACAGCATCCTGGCGGAGAGTCCGTTTGGGGAGGTCAGGCTCGTGGACCCGGAGATTGAAGGGTCCATCCACGTGCTTGGACAGGAGGTTAACAAGGTCAAGGAGCAGTTGAGCGCCGTGGATGTGAAGAAGGGAGTGAAGAGTGGCAAGAAGGCCGATTTTGTGCAGCGCTGGGCATCATGATTGCGAGTCTCCCACGAAGATCCTGACAGCCTATTGATTTTTGGATAGGTGCTTTGGTGCCAAAGCCGCATACGCCTGTATTGTGTAGGTGGTCTAGTTGAAAGCACATCTATATTTACAAGAGCAAAACTCCTTCCCGGCAACACACCCATCCACATGCTTCCATGACCACCACCAGATAACGGATTCAGTCAGATTTGCCGCTGCTGTCCAACATCAAAGCCCTTGCCTGGACCGCGGCTCTGAGATACCAGGCGACAATTGATCACCGCTGCCCATTGCCCACTCAAACTTGACGCAAATGGCTCACACGCTTGCACTGTAAATCATCGATGCTCGCCATGGTCGCTATTCAGGCACACTCAGTCCATCTTCGTCTCTCCTCGCGCGACGACTTTGTCACGTTGCGTTTTCAACGCCCTCGGGTGTCTCTAGCGATCTCGACCAAGGCGCTCCTCGTCATCGTCGCGGAGCTCGTACGCGGGTCGGAAGTGGGTGGCATCGTTGGCAACAGCCAACGCGGGATTGGGTCGCGTATCCGTCACACCGCCGAGGGAAGTGAAGCCCCGGTTGTACAGTTCGCAAAAGGGGATCTCGAGATGGCGAATAAACTGGGTCGCTTCGTCAGCAACCTGTGCCTCGGACTGACCATGGCACAGCATCGCCCTGCCTCACCAGGCGGGGGGTTTCACACCGAGAGAAGGGGAGGATACTCACGGCCCAGATCTCGACATAGTGCCAGTCGATGACGGGGTGCACGCGCATGAACTGCGGCCAGTCCTTGTCGGTAACGTCGAAGTGGGTGAGCAGGTCGGCGTGCGGGTCGGTGCGGCGAGTGCCCATGAAGATGGCGCTGACCTCGGGCCGTTTCGCGAGGTACTCCTCGATGGCGGGCCGCATCTTGGTGACGTAGCGGTCGAGGTCGAGGTGGTACTCGTCCGAGGTGGCGGCGACGAAGTCCTCGACCTCCTGGAAGGGCTTGGAGGAGACGATGTAGAGGGCCTTGAAGCGGAGGGGCGGCGAGGCAGCGTCGGAGGTGTCGGACGACGCGGACGGGTGGACGACGGGGAGACAGGCGAGGAGGAGGACCAGGAGGACCAGGCAGTCCTTTCCGCCATTGTAGGATATGGAGAGGTGCTCGCGGCTGTGAGGTCCGGCGCAAACGCAAGCGGGTTAGTCGAGGCGTAGAGGCAGAGGCAGGCGTATCATGACATGGTGGCTCACTCACCCGTATCGGCGCAGCGCATCCTCGATGATGGTGTTGGAGATGCGAACCTGGTGCTGGACCTTACGCAGCACCTCGTCCTGGAGGTCCTCGTCCAGGAAGGCGAGCACCTTCCGCCGCAGGGTGTAGCATATCTCCGGGAGCGGCCGGGCGGTGACGACGCCGTTTGCGACGCCGTTGGAATGGACCATGATGGATATGGGACACGGAGGGGGGAGTTCGGGATATGCAGAGGCCGGCGGTATCGGGTAACGCAAGAAATGGAGTGGGGGCGGTTCACCAGTCGAGCAGACGTCCCTTAAAACACATAAAACGACACTGCGACGACCATTCTCGCCGTGCAAAAGGGGGATTCGCAGGTTGATGAGCGCGGCGGGAACGATGAAGGTGTCCTGTCTTGTCGGGAGGTGAGCCGCGGTGAGGTGCTGTGAGAGTGGAAATTGGGATCCGATGGAAGCTGATGGAGTCCGAGTGCCCCGCCATTTGCGAACCCCCGCGGCCTGGAAGTCCAGTGGCTAATTAGGTAGTTGGCTGGAACTAAAAGTATTGCTTAAGCCGCAAACCGGCCTCGGCATCAGACACCCGCCTTTTTGCCAGGTGTCATGGACTAATTGAGGCTACGACTACGACTATGTATTGTACGTAGGCAAAGTAGTGTGAGATACATCCCCTCATTTTACGTCGTCAACTCTCTGTCCTTCTGACCGGATGCAGATCATGATGACAGTCGCGACATGACTCGAGCATCCAGGTTCATGTACGCTCCCTTCCACGTCACAAAAGCTGACTCCAGATCCTCTGCATACCTACATCTGTACAACTCTTCTAGTCGCCCCATGGAAGCAAGTTAGAAACAAGATAAACCCTCAATTGGCTCAAGATAGCAGGTGGGCTAGCGCCATAATTACATCGTCCCATCTTCGTCTCCACAGTCCCCATTCAAGGTGAAACGGTCAGACGGTGGAGCCAAGCCGAGACTCCCTTGCTAAACGTGCGGAAACGGATCATGACTCCGATTCAAACGGTTCACATGCTTCGATTTTCTGAATGCTGCCGTGTTATCAACAACACTGTGTCCACTTCCGTTACTGCTAGTCAAGTTGAGCTTTAACTACTCGTTCTGACTTGAGCGCCTCGTCGTTTTGTCTCTGGACTATTACACCCAGGGAACAACTCCGCCTTCAACCTTGGGCTAATCACCGCCGCCGAACCCTAGCTCCGATATTCCACATCGGCGCAACATTGGATTTGGCGTCCTTGGACCCTTCAACATGGACTGGCGTGATACCTTCCTTCCATCCCCATCCAAGTCATAGCCCAAACGCGACCGCTGCGCTAAATCATGGAGGCACAAGTAAAGGCGCCCTTCACAGTTCCGGCTGCGTACTCGTCGCTCTGCATCACCGTTAGCGTCCGTCATCTTCTTAACCAGGCCAAAATTCCAACTTACAATATTCTTAATCGACGAATAAGTTCCACCAACCAGGAGAATAAGTCCCATGACGAAAATGAGACCGTTGGTAATACTCCAGAAGAGGTTTTCCTTGCTGTACCACTTCCCCTGCCTCAGGAGAATGAACCACATCATGGCAGGGATATACAGCGTGAAGCCCGAGTTCAGCAGGCTTGACGTGATGGCAATCAAATCGCTGAAGAACGGGATGGACTCGGCCACGACAAAGCTGATCCAGGTGAAAATTGAGATGATGACCAGCCACGTTATCCAACCCTTCTTGGTGTTGACAAAACGGGTGACGCTATCCCTGTACAACCTGCCGTGGATATACCGTCCAGCGACTGTCGTGTTGATAGAGCCGCTGATGAAAATGACAGGAAGCGCGACTCCAAATGCAACCTTGGCCACTGTACTGCTCGTGGACAGAATTGCTGGCGACTTGACGCCGACGCCCACGAACGAGTAGATGAGCGCACCGGTGATTGTATAGATGAAGATTTCTATCCCTCCTAGGGTCCAGATGGCTTTCATGTAGTCTCCCGGCGTGTGCATCTCGTCCATGAAGGAGAATTGCGAAATCGAGAAGCTGTAGGCGAAGAAGATGTTGCATATCGCGATGAACGCCGTGGCGAAGCTGATATCCTCCTTTGGCCAGGCCGACCATTCTACCGGGGCGGAAGCGGGCGCTTTCTGGATTCCGGTTGCAATAATCGTGATTCCAATGGCCAGGATGATCGAGACAAAGTCGATGTAGCCCAAGATGGCGACCTCGGCGAAGCTGGGAGGCACAGCCAACAGCAGAAGAACGACGGCTGAAACGACGCCCCAGACTAAACCGCAGACGCTGCTTTCGGTGAGAACCTGAAACGCAATAGTCCCCGTTAAACAATGCGAGGCCGTGAGGAAGATGAGCTGGAGGGTCAACATGACGCCAAACACCTCGTACCCAACACGGCCAAACATCAGCCCTCCTGCGGCAGGGTAGTGCTCAACATGTGGGAAGGTCACCTTGACCTGTCCCACGATGTAGGACGTGTAGATGGCGATCAGCCCAATGCCGACGGAGCAGATGACGCCGGCAACCATGCCGAGGGTCGCGAAGGCGGCCGGGATGGACAGCGAGCCCAGGGCGATGGCTTGGACGATCAGCACAATAGTCAGGCGCTTCCAGCCGAGGCGGTGGAACTTGGCGTTTCCAGCCATGATCTTGCGCCGCTCGAACTCGGTCACTTCGCCCACCATCTTCTCGCTGGTGGAGTCGTCCGGAGCCAGCAGGTTGCCCGCGCCATGGTTGTCGGTGGTCTTGGTGGCGTTGGTGTCCTTGTTGATCTGGTCCGAGGCTGCGGCCGCAGGAGTAGTTGTCGTGGGGATCATGGTAAGTCGTTGATTAGTCTATCATGGTCACACAGACGTTTTCGGGGTCCAGAACTCTGTGGTTCGGGAGTATCGAGGCAATTGGGAACCGGGAAGGGAACGCAGGTCTCTGACGCGGAGGAGGAATAAGTGAGTACAGGAAGCAATCGAGGCGGGTCAGAAAGGACCAAGTTATCAAGCTGGGGGGACTCGAGCCTTTTGAGGACGGGACGGCTGGCCCAATCACCCGACGTAGGACCTGGAACTCAGGGACCTGGGGAATCTGAGCAAGAGCAAAGCCTGCCAGTCAGTCGATGGTGATCAGTCATACGAAAGGCTCCATCGCGGGTGGTGGTCTAGCCTTGACCCGGCATAGACCACCAACACTTGATCCATGGAGTGGACCCTTCTATCCCGATCTTGGAGAGAAGACAGGTTGTGGAACAGGCTTTAGTTGGTTATCTAGGTTTTAAAGAAGCTCAACAGGTGACCTGTTGATATACTCCAACCTCGCTTTGAGTTTGCTGCAAGTCCGCACTCATTGAGAAGTTGGTTTGCTTTCAACCACACAGCCGAAGAAGACAAAAAGCAAGAACGAAAAAGGCATCTCAGACGCGACCTGCGCGGGTCTCACGCACCGAAGCGTCCGTCAAGCGGGAAAAGGTTTGCGACGGGGAAAGAAGAAGAAAAAATGACCACGGCCATGTGGATTCCGTTACTCAAGAGTCGGTCCATTTTACCTAATACTCCATGCTACCGCGGAGACCCCGAGTCAGACGACGGGCGAGGACGGACTGTCGTCGAGCGACGTGAGGCATCTCAATTCGCCGCGAGGGAATCCCGTGTTCCATCCGATGGAGTGAGAAATGGGGATTAGAGATCAGGGCCTCCGCAACGGCTTCGGACCGGGTGCGGAAAAAGGAAGCGTTCTAGAAGTTGAGGCAAAATTGGTAATGGGGCAGAGAGCATTGGCCAGGGGGAGCTAATTATTCCCTGTCTACTAGATTTTAGAGTATACGTACATGTTCTATGTCCATGGAATGCCAAGATATGTTGTGAACATGCACAATTGGTGCTTCTTTTTATTTGTACAAGTAGGGAGGTAGTTGGACGTTGCGTGAAGCCAGACTAACGGCCAACCCCAGTCGTCTTGTGTGTGGATGGAGGTGACGACTCGGGCCATCGGCTTCGACAAAACACGGCCCGTTCATCCTGGCGAGTTTTTTTTTCCTCATACCCCAGAATAGCGTATCCATTTGGAATCTGGAAACAGTGACTCTAGGTCCTCGGCTAGTCAAAGCATCAAGCTCCTTCTCTCCACGAGAGCTTCAAGTGGTGCCGTAACCCCATTATAAATACAGTAGTCACCCAGTACGCATAAATTAACTTGGATCAGCCGAAATGGCAAGTGTGATCACAATGTAGCCCAAGTCGTCCGTTTGTATCATTATCTATATTATTGCCTCTGCCATTTTCCGATATGCACAGTCTCGGACCTGTGCCTGCGCCTTGTTAGTTTTCGCCATCACCATAATAATCCATCCAAAATAAAAGTGAAACTGCTCGCCGACAAGACCATAACCAAGTAGACCGACAAATAACCAACATTATCATTAGGACGGACAGGTCCCTCATAGCCATTATTCGTGTAAACGGACAAAGCAAGCAATCGTGGCTTCGTGTGAACCCAACCCGCATTAAATCCTCAAAGAGATCGAAAAAAACCAATCACGGCACAAAAAAAAAAAACGCCATTCTCATCTCCTGCGTCACCTTTTCGTTGGTCTGTGGTTTACGAAAACCAACAAAGGCAAGAACAGCAATGAGCCCATTACGCACAGCCAGGTGGTATATAGCTCCCACATGAACCAAACAAATGGACCTAGACCTGGTACCAGAACCTCAACGCTGTCGGCTACTGGATACAGGTCCTCTTGGCTGGCAATGTAGTATTTCGGCTTGATGTAGCGAGGACTTTCCGTCGCAAAAGGGTCGTCCGGTGCCGATGGGGTCCGCTGCGTGAGTTGCAGAACGGAAACGAGTCGAACGGGAGCTTTGTAGAGAGGAACAAATCCCAATGCGAAGGTCTGTCGGAGTGACACGGAGAGCATACCACTTCTCTGATCGAAAGCTACGCCAAAATGGTTAGTATGTTTAATGGATCCTCTTTAGTTCTGATGCTTACCAGCAGAGTCAACCTTGATATCGAGATGTGGGCTGAGGGCGCGATACCATCGGTAAATGGAAAGTACTACCCATAGCGAGTCGATCCCGCTTTCCATAGGAGAAGAGCCTTGAGAGGAGGGAACTCGGTTGCAAGGATGGGAAAAGGATGCGTTGGGGAGAAAGTAGTGTGAAATGGCATTTTCTTGTTGCTCAGGGCTGCCATCCGTGAGATATTTGATGACACCCGCAATTTCCTGCACTACGTCAGTTAGCATTAACCTAAAGGTGTTTAGACTCGAGTAGCTTCTTACCTGGATGCTCCATTTTGGCTTTAGTTTCGGGGTATTGTGATGGTGCTTGAGATCGCGACGATGACATTCAACTGTTCAAGAGAATAGAAAGCATGGGAATGGGCGAACAGAATTTAGGAAACTAGGTAGTTGGGGAAAAGGCCGTGGGAATGGCAAGTAATTAAGGAGGTCAACGAACATGGCCTCGCGTGGCTGGTTGGAATGCCTTGTCTCATTCTCTTAGACATTTGTTGCGAACTGGATTGCAAGTAATTAACCATGTTTCCGCGGGGTTTAGCTTGTTTAGCATGTCACATAACTGCATGAGCGCCAAGAAGATCAACTTTTCTTGTATAATGTATTTTCCAGTTTATATACAAGGGAAATCACAATGTCAACGGTCCCGAGACAAAATGTCCAAGACCTAGCTGACCACATAGTAACTCGGATAAGTTGTCGTCAGATGGGACCAACAAAGTTTACAGATAGAGGAATGTAGTTAGGTCATAAGTTACTTCATTTATAAGATACTATATACAAAATACCCAATCTTAAGGGTCTAAAGGGGCCATCCTCCTCTATCTTGGTACAGCCGGCCTTCCGTGTGAAGTTGAAATGGTCTCATCTGAACATTTCCTGAGCTGGTCCTGTATTTTCTCAACGCGGGGGTTTTGGTAAGTGCCTGTTTTTTGTACCAAGCCTGTCTTCTGCAGCGCTTGGGCTTCTGTACTCCATCGAGGGTATCGGATCTAGTCGGGCTCCATGTTGACATCACGCCCCTCCAGGGTGATTGTCAAATGCTCAAATGAGCGGCGCCGCTTGGTATGAAGTGTCGGTTTTTAGCCTCTTGAGCCTTTTCTGCGGTTGTTTCCTACGCTGGTCCGTACGAGATCTTGGTCTCTTTGGTGATTTGGATCCCGCCCACGATCTCCGTGCGCTTGGTTGTGAATCCGACCACGGCAGGATTGGGCTTCGGGGGTAGATCGATGACCTCAGCCAGGGTATCGAAACTTTCTATCTCTGGGGTAGCATCTTTGATCTTATCACTACTCTGCATCGGCCACAGTCGAGCCTCGTCGTCCTGAAGAGTGCTTTCAGAGATTTCGTCGCGGCTAGGCATCTCAAAGGACTGGCTGTAGATGTTGCGGCTGCGTCTCTTCTTATCGGCGCTGTGAGACTGTCTCTTGCTGGAAGACTTCTCCTGGGATTGGCGCAGTCGCGATGATATGATGAACGGGATGTAGCGCATGCAAAAGGGCTTCAGGGCTGGCACGGACGCGCAAATGACGCCGGCGTTGACTTCGATGTAAGTCCAGATGATCTGGGGAGAGACGTCCCAGGTATAGTCATTGGAGCTAAGAAGTGGCGACATAATGACGGTCCTTTTGATAGAGGCAACACAGACACTAGGTTCATGTTAATACGATGCGATATAAGGAGAGTGATTAGGATTGCTCACAAGCCACCAGTTGCAAAAAGCAAAGCAAGGGAAATCTTTTGGCGCAGGGGGATTTGCAGGGGAATGACGATTCGAATAGGAAGGACAAGAATGAAAAGGTCAATGACGATGTTGAAAATGCTCAGGGTCATCATCGGGATGATGCTGTTGACGCATTTGCCCTTCACGGTGAGGTCCCAGCCCGATGAGATGGGTTGGCATCGGAAGATTATGAGAAGAACATAAGCGAGTGTGTAAGCGCAGACAAGCGCGATGAGTGAGTGGACGGCTCGGCGGATCACTCTATCTGGGGAGATTCGAAGGTAGAAGGCCAGGACGGAGAGCTTCGAGAAGGCGATGGAGACGGCGAAGACGAGGGTTCCGCCGATAGTTGTCTGTGGAGATGTTAGTCACCGAAGGTCAAGTAGAGGAGGGAGGTTGTTGAGAGAACTGACCTGCCAAAACTGTGGGCTGAAGTCGTCCATCAAGATATCCCACATGTGATGACCAGCGCCAAGGTTGAGTACTTCTCGCCAGTGTTAGCGTCGCCGACGTGGGCAAAGATGATTTTGTAAGAGACGTACCATGGGCAGCGAGCCCCAGAAATATGATAGAGAACCCGAGTGCACATACACACATGTCTTCCAAGCGTCAGTAAGTCGTGTAAGAGATGTCAGCCCAAGCCAAGAGCCACTTACAGTCATCGACACCAAAGACACCCTTGACGACATATTTCCTCGTGAACAGCCTCAGACACACAGCGACGAAGGCAATAACCGTTGTAGCCACTCCGGCCGGTATCACGCCTCCGGCACTGCTCGGGGGATCGAGGATCGATCGAACCTCGCCCTTGGGAGGCTCCATGACGTACACAGGAGCCATGATACTGAAAGGACTGGGCCAACGAAGCCGAGAGATCTGCGTTGTGTTTGAGCGACCACTTGAGGCAGAGATGATCGTGGCCGGGCCTTCGTAAATGCAACTTTGCCGGGGAGGCCAGGAGTGTTATATCCTCGTCCTCAGCAAAGATGGAGCTCGCCGGGGACTCATCAAAGACAGGCTACGGCCCCCCGGGTCCCACATTGCGCATTTACTATGCGAGGAATCTTCAGGGAGCTTTGCATTGTAGTGAGCCTTTCCGTCATCTCAAGTCCTTGGGATCCTCTTCAGACATGGGGCGAATTATGGGAGACGGGAAGATGACCGTTGCGGCCGACGAGGGGGTGTGTGCGTCCAGGGGCCGGGGCTCCAAGGCTGAGAAGATGGTTCGACTCGAAACTCCATCCGATGGGTCCTGGAGGGCTCATCCAGGAACGAAAAGTGACGGCTCACTTGAAGAATGAAGTCCAAAAAGCAATGTTTCTTCAATGCTTGCGAGTCGCGAGGGAGGGGCGGCTCTCGCACGACTCCATCCGCGTGCGTCCAGGCCCTGGACAAAGCCGCCCAGCACCGCGGCGTCGCCCCCCCGCCGTGCGTGGGGATGACCTTGGCGGGTTGTTGGAGAGAATTTCTTTCCACATTGCGCTGCCTCCTCGGAAGCCAGCTTCGGCAGAGACCCCGGTCCCCGTATCCGCTCCTCGCCGGCGGCCGGACTCGACCGGGGATGGGACGGAAGAGCCACCATTTTCCTTGGTGTAAGTACTTTGTATGCATCACATCTCACATGGCCAGTTTGTGAAGAGAACAGAAGAAAGGAAATGAAAAGAAAGCAATGTCGTCGCATGGCCACTTATCGTCGAGTCACGCTGCCCCATGACGAGGACGGGTCGAGGTAAGTTGGCCCGGCTCCCAGGAGCCGGTCAGGAAACACGTCAGATCTCAAGTGCAGGAGTTGGAACTGCTGCTGGTCTCACAATATGCCTTCCCATCGTGGGAGAGGTAGATGGAGATACTAGGGTTGGGCTGGCCCAGGGAGGCAATTGCGGGTTCGCGTAGCACTCGCTCTGGGGAGTTGCACTCTGAATCTGGACGTTTACCCAACCCTGGGAGGATGCTACTCCGGGATTCGAATCGCAGGTCTTGTCAGCAGGGGGCGTGCCGGGTTCAAGTCGTGTCGCTGGGTCAAAACGCAGCCATCTACAGTGACAACAATCTAAGACACAGCTCAAGGTGCAGGATCGTTCAATATTGCATTCTATTTTCCAGAGCCTGGGCCTCGTTCTCTGTCATGAGTCGAGGTTGACTCCGAAGTGCGAGACATACATAGATACATCGTGCATGTGAGTGCAAGTCCAAGTCCGGCAACAGCTTTTGCTTCTTCAATCTTCAGCCCAATTCGGAGACTCTTCGAGGATGACGCATTAACCCCGTGGTCCCTGACAGTCCATAGCTGTGAGCCTGTGAGCATGTCCAAGCCGGGCTCGAGCCGTTGCGATTGTCTTATCAGAAACGACACGACATCGATGCGATTGGGCTCTTGTATTCTGTATTTTCCTTACTTCTTCTTCACGTGTTTTGTGCTTTGTGAGGTTTTCCTTTTTTCCCTCCCGCCTCATCCTCCTTCACCGATCCATATGATAGAGAGTGATTTTGGCGCCAAAATCCGCAAATGGGGTGACGTGCAAGACCAGTGTCTGAAAAGGGTCCATCGCAAGCTGCCAAAAGGGCAATCCAGTGGAGATCCGGGGTCTCCCGAGCAAACTCTCTGGGGACGAGAAACGGCCGGCTTCGATTATTGCGGAGCCGCAACACCTTGTGCCTGGAAGGAGGACAAGGTATGCAATCATTGAAGAGAGCTCGAGTCTCCAACAAAGAGTTGGTCATCTGTACGAAGTAAGCGCCGCCGTCCCATGAGCAAATTAAGGGAGACAAGTTTAGCCATTGTGTGTTGGCGTTGTGACTTGAAAGTGTAAGTTGCTTTTTTTTCTTGGCTCTACACTCCAAACAGACAACCAGTACAGGTTAATGCGGAAAACAAACGGGGCTTCTAAGAAACGCCATCCCTGTCGGTCTTCAACACGATTGACACACACACGTAAACCTTATGGGATTTCGTGTGAGTAGGGTCAATGGGGTCAATGGCGGTCAGAGGCAATCTCGCGGTTCGCGTCTTTGGGACCTCGCCTACGAATACGGCAGAGACGACCGGACCGGCAGAACCAACAACACAACGGCGGTGCATCGGATCCGTCAAATGCGAGGCCTCGGAATGGTTGGCTTCCGTCGTGTTCCTGGACGAAAACTCCACTTTCTGTTGGCGGCCGAGGCTCGGGATGTCGATGACGGCGAGGATGCATTTCATGCTTCGGTGATGTAAGTGGCGATGCACATTGGCCAACGGCTCTGCACAGCACAATGGCATTACAGAGCCTGACCTGGCTGGAGAGACCGACTGCAGAAGACGCAAGAGATTTCCCCCAATTAACTAATTTCTTCCTTTTCCAGCATGAAGTGCGTCGTCGAATCGGGTAAGCTGAGGCTGTAGATGTAACACGCGGGCTAGAAACCTCCAGCCAGATGCAATGGCAGAAGCGATGCAATCCTGGCCGTTCCCCATATTGGACCAGAGGAGCTGTCTCTTTCTCCTCTCCATGCGGCAAGTGGCGGCTTCTCCATCGACTCCTCCATCAGGCGATTCAAGACGGCGCGACAGCCACTGCCTGACGAAAAAGCAACCATGCATCAGAGATTTTCCCACAAGCGCTCGGAGGACGCCTACGACGGATCGGAGCGGGCGATCTTGTACGGGGTACGAATACTAGTACTATTCGTAGACTAACACTGTCTGGCTGCTGCAGCGTACGGATGCAGGTACAATCAGTATTACCCGTCTTGGTCGTCGGGGCAGATGACGAATGAGCGCTTTTCATCTGCATCTTTTCGGACGTGTCGGCTACGGCAACGGCAGCAGCGACTACCACGGAATACCGTGATTCCATCCAGAACAGGCTTTTCCTCTTTTGTTCTTGCAAGGTGTGTGCGAGATGGTTGTTGGTTGGGCTGGGCTGGGCGCTGCAACCGAGGTCGGAATGGTGTTGTCACCAACTCAGATCCGATCATGTGCTGCTGAAGAGCTTCGAGGTTACGTTGACTCACTTGTCATGATTTCCACTGCATGTACGTGTTCATCCTTAACCTGAGAGTCATCTCAGCTGTCCTGCCTCGAATTCTCGAATCCTCCCCTGGCTGAGCAACCCTTGTCCTCGGCAGCAGAGATCTCACAACCCTTGACATTTCTTCCCTTTTACACAGTCTCTCCGTGTCCCCCTGACATTCCCTCCCTGGCTGATTACCGAGATGTCAAATACTCGTTGACACGCGTCAATCTCTTTCCCGCACGGGGATGACCAGGGCCCTTGGGCCTTTAGTTTATGTACGTAGGAGGTACTACGTAGCCCCCTCGGAAGGGCCCAACGGACGCTTGGTCCAAGAGTTAATGTTTGTCTTAAAAGCCATCACAGCTATCAACCGGTATATGACATATCTCCGCCTCTATTCCCAGAACCTCGAGGAATCAGTTCATCATGAGCAAACTAGTGCCTCTCCCGCGAGGGAGGCGTCAGGCCGTCGAAATTGCCGTTCTGTCTGTCTGATTATGGCCAGTTTACTGAAGTTCTCTCGCGCACTTTGCTTTTTCTCGTCGAATATCGTTAGTCCAGCAGAGGGCCTTCCGTCATAATCTCATGGGGTTAAGTAGCTCCGGTCTCTAAATGATGAAGAAACACGGCCGTGATGCAAAGCCTTCGCGTAGACGGCATTGTAGAATATGCAACGGAGATCCCCTGATTGTAAATCCGGCGGTAGATCTGTACTTGTGCACACACGAAACATGCGAGACTCTGGTACAGGATGCCTCGATCCTTGCCGAGTTGGTGTCCGTTGTTTGGCCTCTCTATCTCCTTTACTAGACATGTTGGCTATGTACCAGAGTATCACTAGCTAGACGTCCTCGTGAGACAATAGTTCATATAGAGGAAAGTATTTTCAGAGACTGAGAGCATATCAAAGGCGCGCAATAGCCGGAGTATTAAAGAAAGCCGCTGGTGATGCTCGTAGATTTTACAAATCTTAGTTGATCTAGGCTTGAGTGGTCCAAGGAAATAAAACCCCATTTGTGACTTGACGGATAGCAATTGAAGTTTTCAAAGTCTCAATTATGTTCCGAGCTTGTCTTAAATGGGATAGCGTCTACATATTCGCATTCAATGCTCTTACATCGGGAGCACTTGGTCGAGGATGACATGCCTACCCTAGAACGCCGCTCAACATACATGTTACTGCAAAAAAGGGCGATTGTAGTAGCAATGTTCACAATTATCCACTCGCTGTGGTCGCAAAGCATGTTTTTGAAAGAAGCATAGCCTACCCAGGCTGCATCGTGATAAATTCGCTAAAATGACTAATATTCTGTACGTGTGCAGGCCTTTTGTCGCCAGTCTCTACCATAAACAGCCAATGCATTAGATTATCACAGCTCCTCCAACAAACAACATCGACAGCACACTGATGATGCTGCCCAGGCCAGTAACGGACCACGCCTGCAGGGCCGACGCCGCGTCGTCGCTTTCGGTGGCAGAGGCCGCAGAGCCGGTCGATGAAGCGGTCGACGATCCAGAAGCACTTCCGCTGGCACTGCCACTGCTGGAGTTGGAGTCGACAAGAGCGGAGAGGTCGTCGTCGTCGGTGAAGTAGGCCTTGACGGAGGAGGCGTTTTTGCACTCGGAGGGGGCGTCGGCGGAGCCCTTGACGAAGTTGGCGACGATGCACTGCAAGGCAAGAGGGTTAATCACAGCTCATGGGACCGGGAATCAAGGAGGCTAACCTGGTATAGCAGGCCGTCGACGGCGGAGGAGACGACGTTCACAATGCCCTTCTTGCCAATGTAGCTCTCGTTGACAGTGATCTTGGGCTCGCAGAAGTCGCCGAGGCCGCTCTGCTGGACAATGGGGAAGAGCTGCTCCCAGCCCGACTTGGCCTCTTCGTCGGTGGTGACACGGAACAACCAGTTGGACTGCTGGTGGGTGGAGCGGACGGCAATGGCCTCGCCGCCGACGTGGAAGTCGACGATCTTGTCCTTGTCGGAGAAGTCAGGCGTGAAGCCGCCGCAGGGCGAGTCGCCTTCGTTGTCGTCCTTGAAGCCGATGGACTTGGGGTACTTGAGTTCAAAGTGGGCGAGCGAGAGGCCGCAGAGGGCTGCCGCGGAGATGAGGGCGTTGGTGCGCATTTTGGAGGGAGTAGTTGTGGTAGTGGGGAGGTTGGTGATGGATCGCGTGGAGGAATTGGAGCAGCGAAGAAGCCGACAGCAGTCAAGTGATTAATAGCACAATTGAGAAAGAGAATCAACAATTCAGAGAAGATGGAGAAATAAGAAACTTGAGGCTCGGGCGCGTCAAGGGCTTTTTGTAGCTGAGGTGCGGAAATCGGAGGCTAAGGCAGGTGTCACTCGGAAGAGCCCAGGAGCTTGGGTCTGGTGGCTGCACCACTCAATGCAGCGACACGGGTACCTACTAGGAGGCTTTATGAGTCGATTGTCTGAAACAGTCTTGTCATGGTTTGGAGAGGGATGTTGAGACTGGAATTGGCACTTGAGTCTTGCATGATTAGAGACAACAAAATGCCCTCCTCCAACGACAGAGCTTGTTTTGTTTTTGTTTTCTTTTCTGGCCTGTAGGATACATCTTCTGTCTCCAGAGCCGAGTACAACTGTTCCCATTCACATCATTCCGCATGTATCCAGATGTTGCAACAGCACCAAGTCAGTCAGTCTCACTGGAAGAAGCGGCACATCGTCACGCCTGGGGAAGCTGGTGAGATGCCATAAAGGTTGCCAAAACCGTCAAAGCTTGGCGCACCAACTGGGATCTAGATGGACAGGGATCAGCGGCGATCCAATCGGGAGCAGCCTTGTGCACGGGCCATGAGGTTGTTTGAGCAAGTTTGCTCCTCTTTTGCCGAGCGACTAACGAAGACTAACAACTTTCATCAGCTTGATTTCAGTGTCGACGATGCCAGACAAAACCAGCATCCGCACGTTGAATCTTTCGGATCTCGGATACCCGGCACAGGCAACGAGGCTATGAGACGTGGGGAGTAATACAGAGTGGGCACGATCCGGGGGACGAACCATGGACAAACAAGGCCGTCGTAACGTCGTCGGACAAGACGGGACGCAATCATCGGGGACGGCTCACAGAAGCGAGGATGCGCCACGCAGACGGGATGCAGAGACACTAATTACTAGCTTAGAACCCTTTTTCCTGCTCGCGCACTCCTGTGTCTTTTCTCCAATCAATACTCGCGCAAAGTGACTTGGCTGATCGAGTTCCCATTCGTAAGCAAGCAGCATACTTCATACCATCTCTCTCGACATCTCGAGATTCCAACTCTCGACACGGATGCCGAGACACAGACGCAGCAGAGTATCACACAAACCCGTCGCATTCGTCTTCGAGTCACACATTGCAATCCCTTGGTCTTTGTCTGAACTGGGTACTTGAGTGCTCTCGCGTTTTCCTACGCCTACTCATCTAATCCCCGCAACTAACCTGGTCCTCCGCCAACCGACAACGGGAGTTGATAGGATCAGGACGAGATCATGGCCACCTAAGTCGCCAGAGTTCAAGCACAGACGTCACAACTGTTCTGTTTTCCTATTCAAAACCGGCCTCAAAGTCTCCTCCTGGCGAGTAGACTCAAGACTTGCCTTCAAAAACCAACCCCATCAAACCCCACCATAACGGCATCGGCCGTTTGCGTTTGCTCATAATGGACATGGACCATATGCACCACGATCCCGGCATGGGCATGGATACAAACTATGCCTTTGCACGTGGATATTGGTACACTATCGCTGGAGTCGTGGGTTCTTTGGCTGTCGTCCATGGCATCAATCAGTACGATGCCCGCCAAAGGTAGGTCGCGACTCGAGATATTCCGCGAACACCGTCGTCATCTAACACATCGCCTCCAACAGGTTAAAAGCCTGTCATAATCCCTCGATCGAGCACCCTACCCGGCCCCAGGGCCTTCTCAGCCAGGCCTGGGCCACCGCGACGGCCATCGTCCGCGAGATCGGCCACCCGCAGTATTACGTCTCCTTCAACGGTTTCCGATGGACCACGCCGCCTCCCCTAGGCCGGATCGTCGTCCTCGCCTGCTACTGGGCCGTCATCGTCTACCTCATGCGCTGGAACGCAGTTCAACACGATGTCTACTATTACGAGCGCATCGGCTACCGCAACGCCTGGGTCTCCCTCTGCCAACTCCCGCTGCTGTACCTGCTCGCGATGAAGGTCAACGTCGTGGGCTTCCTCATCGGTACCGGCCACGAGAGGCTCAACTGGCTGCATCGTTGGATCGCGCGCACCATGTTCGTCACCGCGACGGTTCACGGCTTCCACTTCTGGACCTTGTGGGTGAAGGCCGACTTTGTCGCCTTTGAGCTGCAGATCATGCCCCTCGTCAAGTACGGCATCGGGGCCTGGGGCATCCTGCTGTGGAACGTCGTTGTCGGCCTGGTGCCGATTCGGCGGCTTGCCTACGAAGTGTGGGTGGTACAGCATGTGCTATCGAGCATCATCATGCTGTGGCTGCTGCACAAGCACATCCCTTCCAACGCTCGCTACTTGCTCTGGATGAGCGTTTCGTTCCTCGTCTTCGATCGCGCCGCGAGGTGGCTCATGCTGCTATGGCAGAACACACGACTGCGAACGAATGGGTCAGCCTGCCAGGGCATGAAGCGCGTGGGACATGGTCTCACTGCTCGTGCCGTCTGTTCCTCGACCACCGTCGTCAACATCAAGGACGTCCACTTCGAATGGAAGGCAGGCCAGCACATCTACCTCTGGATTCCTCGACTCGGGCCCTTGGAGGCGCACCCGTACACAATCGCCTGCGCGCACAAACTGGAGGGCACATGTTGTTGCAACAGCATTCAGCTGGTTGTTCGCGCTCAAGCGGGCTTCTCCAAGAGAATCCACGAGTACGCGATCAAGAACCCTACGTCGGAGCTCACCGGGTTCGTGTCGGGTCCGTACGGCGCTCCACCCCGGTGGGACGTCTACGAGACGATGGTTCTGATCGGAGCTTCGACCGGGGCCAGCTTCACGGTCCCGATCCTCGAGTGCATCGCAAACGCGACGACAGAGAATTGCTTGCGGAGGGTCGAGGTGGTGTTGATGGCGCGGACGGCAGAGGAGATCAACTATTACGTCGAGCGAACCGAGGAGGCAAGTCGTATCGCGGCGGACAAGGGCGTGACGGTGAGGGTGCATGTCGCGATAACAGGGGCCAGCAAGGGCGAGCAAACACCACCGCCCGCCTCCCTTGCCAAGTCGAGCCACAGCGACTCAGATAATAGCATCGAGTCCGTAGAGGAGAAGTCGGGCGGTTGCTGTTGCAGCGCCAACACCAGCGCCAGTGCCGACGCCACCACGCCACCACCAGACGGCGAGAAGACCATCACGTCTTCCTCCAGGAGTAGCGATGCCCCTGAGCTGGTCCGTGCGTACACCACCCGCCCGGACATCGATGCTCTGATCCGCGAGCCGGTCGAGCAGGCGTGGGGCGAGACGGCGGTGGTGGTCTGCGGCGGGCCGGAGCTGGTCGCGCGGACGAGGAACTGCGTGAGCCGATTGAGCGACGAGAGAGCCGTGCACAAGGGGACTGGCGCGCAGGGGATCTATCTGCACGTGGAGGAGTATTCATTTTAATTACTTGGTCCGTAGTGGTGATGGTACGACTCCACGGGGGTCCATCATGAGAAAATACAGGCCCTGTTTGAGATGGTTTGTCCGGGCCTAGTAATTGTTAGCGGGTTCCATAGCCTGAAGCAGGGAGAAGGGGAAGGAGAAGGGGCCGGTCCAGGGTCCCAGGGGACTGGGAGAGGGTCCGAGTTCCCAGTTCCCAGTTCTCAGTTCCCAGTTCCCAGTTCCGAGCTCCAAGTTCCCGCATCGCTGAATCTCTAATCTCGAGCTGCATTCTACAACTACGTTACTCCGTGCACTGCTTGTTGACATCTCACAACTGAGTTCCCAGACTGCATCAACGGAAGAAAAAAAAAAAGAAGGAAAAAAAATAACAAGGCCAAACTATCCCTGAAAACGGACCTAGAATCGGTCTGGAATGCGACTCATGCACCACCCTGCGCTCCACTTCGACTGGCGCCTCTTCGAATAGCTCCAAACCTCGTGGGTTCGTCGCCGCAACTTCGTCTCGCCGCAACTTCTTCTCGCCGCAGCTTCTCGCAACAACCCCGACGCCGTCGAGTTTTCCTCATCCAACACTCGCCCTAAACTCGCTCCCTCGCCTCTCTCGATGTCCTCGGAATAAACACTGCCATCCCGCGCGGCGATGCCTCCTCCTCCGCGTTTCCTGCCCGCTCACCTCGGCCTGTTCCAGGCGGGCCTCAGGGGTCTCGCCTGGGCAACGGGCGTTTTGTCGGTGCTCCTTTTGGCCTACGTGGGTAAATCATGGCCGTCTAAGGGCCAGGTCGTGGTTGCGGGCATTATGGGGGTACGTTCCGAATTCCGAAGTTTTGTTTACCTTTTCAATCGCACCTTCGGGGGCCGTGATGCGCATTTTGGTGGTGTTGAGAAGCTAAGACCAGTCGCTAGTCTGTCATCGCCATGCTCAACGATAGCTGGGAGGTCGTCGCTCTGACCGATACCTGGCAAACGCTCCCGCGTCTCTCGACGTCTCGACGAGTACTGCACGACCTGTTCTCGCTTGCGCTGTGCATCGGTGGCATGATCATGATGTGGGTGTCCAACATCCACATCGGAAACGACTCGAAAGACATGACCAGCGACGAACGACAACAGGATAAGTACCTCATGACAGCTCTGTGGGCTCTTCTCGCGCAAATGTAGGTGTTACCTGGATGTACCCTCAAACTTGCACTTGCTGACAAGCATAACAGTGCCTGGCGATTCATCTTGGCCGTCTGGGGATGCGTGGACTGCTCGAGGGATGCCCGCGCCGCAGACCGACGACGGAGACGCAGACGACGCCGCCGGAACCGCCCACCGCTCAACGATCCCTGGTACGAGATCACCGGGTACCGAATTTGACGAGAAACGAGAGCTTCATGTGCATTTTTGCGTTACAGCCAGCCATTTACCGGAAAAGGAGTTAGGGGGAAACGAAGCGAAACCAAAAGACAGCCGATTCTGTCACCAGCTCACGCAGCTCACGCAGCTCACTAATGTTTTAACAGCCTGTCCGACTATGTTAGGTCAGGCTGCCACGCGGGTTGGAGAAGCCAACTCGACGAGAATGTATATCAATGGACCATGGAAGAACTTGGAAGAACTTGGACGAAATCCGACGAAGCGCCTCACTTCCACAACCATCCCCTTCCGTTCGGCGCAAACGCTTTAGCATCCATGCTCGAAATACACGGCTTTACCGATTCCCAGAACGCCTGGAACAGATTTCCACGCAAGAACGCCTCCCACACCTCACGGCTCTTGTACCGCGCAAAGACCCTCGCGCCTGTCTCGTTATCCAGCGACTTGAGCCCCATAAATGTCAATACCTCGCCTATGCCACCCTCCTGTCGTTCCTCGACCATGGAACACAGCAGCCTCAGCGCGCCCAGAAGCTCTCCGCGCCCCGCGCCGTCGACGCACCGGATCTGGATGTCGTGCATGAGCTCACACTCGGTCTTCTGGCCGCTGAGGTCGAGGAAGCCACCCACGGCCGCGAAGTGCGTGAGGTCCAGGCCCGTCGTCATGGTCGGGCCCGCCCTGGGGAGGAACGTGGTCGTCATGACCTCGGACTTGAGGTGCACGTCGTACAGGTCTTCGCGGGACCGGTAGCTCTCGAAGGCGGGCATGTTGTCGGTGCGGGATGGGTTGGAGGCATGTTCGAGCGGGATGCCGAAGTAGTATGTCAGTGTTGGACTCCTTGTCGAAGACGTACTCGGCGAGCTTGTCGTACGCGGCTTGCCACTGAGCGAGTATCATCAGTCAGCTGATTCTCGATACTAAGCGGTATCCGGGCTTTGATCATGCTCGTAGGGACCATCATACCTCGTCATATCTGTCTGGGACAATGTTGCAGTTTCCAAATATGAAGAACCGGTCCGTCAGTGGGATTGTGGTCGTCATCCTCAGAGTCTCCAATATGTTCTAACAGCAGTCTTTTATGAGTAAAAATCAAAAGTGTATAACGATGCATGAAGAATGAAACGAATATGGCGGCTTCTGGCTGTATCCTGCTACCAAAGTCTCAAGTCAGCACCTCCCCTTTATCTCGAACCCTTCCAAAGTTCAGCTCTCGGAGCTGTTAGCCATCCACCCCTGCCGTCCCGTTCAAGCTCCTGCCTCTCATCAGGCACTATGTATCCAGCCCGGATCTCCTCAGTGTCCTCCCCGGAGCAAACGTCCTTGCCCAGCCCTCCCCGGGCTGACGACTACCCCACAAATGGCTTCCTGTGAGGTTCGGGGCGTCATGGTGGATCTGCGTCTCGTCCTGTGATGCTAAAGAGGGGCCAGGGTCTCCGATGCGGGAGAGGGGAGCACGGCTCGGGAACAACGTTGGTAAAGGTCTCGTCAAAGGGCTTCCATTGTGTTGGCTGTTGTCAAGTACGGATCGTTGGCGGGGTGGCAAGTGTCCGGGTTCCGTTTTCCGCTGCATTGTGGTCACAGGAGTTGTCTCATGCTTGGCAATGGGGATTGAGAAGGCGACACTTCTACAAACAGTGACGTGAGAAGCATGTTACTGTGTGAGCGTTTCTTGGGGCCGGGACCTTGCGCATCAATGGGAGGATGGATGTGTACCAGAGTTATTCAGCAACCTCGAGACTGCACCAAACTTGCAATTCTGGTCCAAATCTTCAACAGCAGCCTGAGTACCAGGACCAGGCTTGGATAATGAATTGATTCCAGTTAACGGATGACCATGGATGAGAGAAGGCAACGTAAACAGGAAACATCAGTTATTCCCAATGAGCCTTGTTAGGTTATTTCCATTCAAATAAGGCAGCCCAGGCATCGATACCACGCTCTCATCGCATAACCATTTGCCAGTTACCCTTGCATAGCCGCTCCAGAGCTTCCGTCCGACGCCTCCAATTCTCCAATGATTAAAATTAATGGTACTTGCTCATGTCCGCGTGCTTGTCGTTCTCCATGAAGATCTCAATCTCGTCATTCATTTTATGTTCAATGTCCTGGCAACAGAGACACGCTACTCGAGAATTAGCAACTGTAGAAGGTCAACAGCCAAGGGAAACTTACCGATAATTCCAACCACTCCAAATGACAGTGACGACAGACAAGTCGTTCTTAAGCCGACGACATAGCTCTGCTGGAAGGCTGCGGCGGCAGCTGCCATCATGTCTGCGGTGATGCCAGGAATTTGCTGAAGCGCGGCAGAGCCCAATGGCAGAGCCGCAAGCAACTGCTCAACCGAGCCCTCGGGTAGCCCAGCCTCAATTACTGCAGCTGGAACGAGCTCCAGCATGCTCGAGGATTGGACGTTGGTCAAGATGGTGGTGTATAAAGAAATGGCGATTGCGCCTCCTGCGAAACGAGACACGCCCCTGATCGACATCAGCGTGTGAAGAGCACAAAATGACAGGCGAATACATACGCGAGACCTCCAGAGATACCAAGTTCCACCTGATCAGTGCCGAACTGAATGAACGCAATGCTCAGATACTGAGCCCAGCTAAAGCCAACCTCAGCAATGAAAATGAATGCGATCATCATGCCAAAGCGATCAGGAGTCCCTAGGGCCAACAAGGCGCCGAAAACAACCATGACGGTAACAGAACCCGTCAAAGTCCACCGTCAGTTCCCGATCTTCGAGCCGAAGAGCGTCAGGAGCACAGCGCCGAATGTCAGGCCGAGATTCTGTGGAAGTGTCAAGACGATGGCGTGCTTGAAGTCGGTGTTCTCGTCGGTGAAGAAGACGGAAATCATCGTGGGATATACTACGTTTAAGCAATAATAGAACATGGTGACGACGAATCCAGTAATGAAAGGCGCTGTTAGTTCTCGACCGTTGTCTCGAGTGAAGATGCGGGTTGGGGTGAGCGGTTGCTTCAGCGGGGCGAATGTCTCCCACAGCGCGAAGGCGGTCATCAAAGCGAACCCGGATACAAGAGTATCAATAACCTTTGGATCTGAGGAGCTCAGTGTCTTAGTATAAACAATGCCGGTAAGGATGAGAGTCGTTGAGATGATGAAGAGTAGAGCACCGACGTAGTCGAGCTCGCGCAAGGCCAGCTTGGTGGGGAGCCCACGCGGGTGTTGAGGCGGGAAATAGTACAAGTATAATCCGATGAAAGAGAACACGATGAAGATTGCAGGTCCATATAATAGCCATCGCCACTGTGGAAGTCAGAGGCTGGGTTATTCGCAGGATATGGTGGTACTTACATCATCGCCCCGTTGAATGGCGAAGCGGCCAGCGACGGAACCGACGATGACGGAGAAGTAGAGACCGATATCTAGAGCATGTGAGAAGAATTCAGCTAAGATAATGTTAGGAGTCCATACCGGCAAACACAATCGCAGAGTGTCTCCATTTGTTGGGAAGAAGTTCTGGAAGAGCAAAGGCAGCTAGTTGTGCATTGCCAGCGCCCTGATACTAAGTCAGCAATACTCTGATGAACGTTCGGGGACATCAGATCGTATCTTACAAAACCGATAAAGGCGCAAGCAACAATCAGGGAAGTATTGTTCTTGGCAGTACCCCCAGCAATGAAGCCGACAAATAGCAGGATGTTGCCGGTGATGATAAACCAGCGGCGACCGAACAAGTCAGAATTGGCGCCACAGATCCTATAGGACATTAGTAAATTGAAATATGTATCTAGGGCCGCCAAGTCTCACATAAACGCCATCGTGACCGTCATTGTGTATATCGGGACATACCACGCGGCCTGCGTTGCGTCGCCGAGCTCTGCCGCAACGCCAGCCTGGCACGAGCTCAGAGACGGGACAATCCAGAACGAGACTCCATACGAAAGGGCAAGGATCTGGAAGACAGTTATTAAACCCTGCGGATTAAATCGAGAGTTTACTGCTCTCACTGAGGCCACGATCCAAGTCTTGAAGGTAACATCGTACCGCGTGTCGTCCTGGGGAAACCATGCCGCAGTTTTCTCGTCGTGCACTACATGGCTGGTCGTCTCGTGTGCCTTTTCGATATCATCGGTAGATCGCTTTTCGAGCTGGTGCTCATCCAGGGGCCCTTTCATGTCTGTAGTCATTTTAAGAGCAAATACCAAAGACGATGATGTACGCTATAACAAAGGTTTGCAAAAGTTTGGCTTCAAAACACCAACAATGCCAAACAAGGATCATCACGCCGTTGCCCTGTCTATTTAACATGACGCCCCTACAACAGCTTTGACCCGACTCTGGAGCCTTACACCTCTAATCAAAATATCGAAGCGATTCTATCAGTTAATTTGACGGGTCCGAGGCTGTACAATCGGTACCCCAGGTTCCGGAAAACCATCTCCACCAGATCCCGTTATCCGAGGTAGCTTACCCCGGACTCCACCCACACCGCATTTGCTTCCGCTTGGCTCGGTCAAAATGTGATAGAAGTAGGGGTGGTGAGTCAGTGGTGGTCTAATAAATGGAAAGGGATGAGATTGGGTTTGAGTGGCGCTTTCGCGACCTTTTAAACCAGCGATCACTGTCGTCTTTGGTCGCTGATAACAAACAATATTTGTAGCGTGAGTCGGGTTTAGTAAATAAGTGACGTCTTAGTACCGGACTTACAGACGTCCTCCAGGAAAAGGGTCCCCGGGGATAGATAACATCCTAGACTTCTCTATCGGGCTGCGTCAAGGTGCAATCTGCAGACCTAACACAAATAGTCGATGAAAGATCAGGCCCAACAGGGTGCGGGAGACCAACTATTGATTAATTGCAATGCAGGTCTGGCCAAACCCTTCTCAGGGTTGAACCTTGTTCCCTGTGCATGACAACCCAGCATGGATAATGGGTGAAGTGATGGTACAGAACAGATGTTCGTCTGGAGTGCCCAATAGCATCATTCTATCACGAAGCATGAATAAGCCTCTAACTATACTCTGCATAGCCGCACATTGGCTGCCATTCGTGAGCACGCCGGATGGAGAAGGATATCCTCAATAAGGATGGGTGACGATGAAACAACCCGACAGATGATGGAACATTAGCTTGGTGCTATCTATAAAGCAGTCGAGTTGATGACTAGAGCCATCAGGATTATAAAACCCCCCACACGAAAAGCATCATCTCTAAGGCTTACATATAATCCTTGGCTGCTATGATGAGTCTAAAGCGTGTCGCCATCGTCACTGGCGCGTCGGTAGGGACTTCCACCGGATAGCAGCCGTTGGCACTGACATCATATAGTCGGGCATGTGTGAGGCCTTGTCAGAAGACCTTGTCCATCGAGTGCTCCGTGGACAAGCTGCTCATCGTCCCCAGGCCGGAATATCAGAATGGCAAGGTTTCCAAACGGACGGTAACGGTTTGGGACCCGCTGTTTAAGATGTACCATCATGAGCTTTCGCAGCTGCCAGATGCTATTGCGCGAGATGCATACAAACTGGGTGAAATGCAGGAGCTGGTTCGTTAGTTATACCTTGCGCTTCTCAAAGGTGATATTATAACATGCAAGTAATATACACTGACCAGAATTTACTTCCTTTTTGTAGCGATATGCCCTTCTCAGACACTCACACTTATGTAAGCGAAGAAAGAAATGCCACTCATCATGTTTTTTTGATGACTTTTGGATGGCGTTTTCAGCTCCTTTCTGCCAATCACCGATTCTTTCTTCTCCATAAGGTGCGGCAAGGTTTGGAGCCCTTTTCTAGAGTGGCGAATGTGCTTCGAGACTACACCACCCTGAGAGTTGCATTCAGAGACGAACCTTCACCATGATAAGGCAATCACGAAGTTTGATGACCCTGCTGGCTTTTGGACATAACATCCCGAAATATCCATACGTTTTCCACGAACGCTGCAATGATGATTCTTCCAACGAGCCTATACCTGGTGACTTGGCAGTGCCTATCCATATCCAATCTTCAAGTTCTGAGTGCAGAGTCGTAGTAGTTGACAATTTTGCCCCTTCTACCTTCTGAATTACAACCCCTTTGGATAGCGTATCTCGTGATGCACCATCATTCCAACTATGGGAGTACCGTGGCTTCAATGAACCCTAACATATTGTAGCCTGGGTTTAAGACGAAGAGGTCCTTATGGCAAATGGCATTTCCGATACCTTGCTGCATGTATTCTTCGAATAAAGACGACTTGTCGCTAGAAACCAACAACCTCATTTCACAAAACCACAGGATTCTTCATTTCATCGATTTCTGCAAACCATCTATCTTTCGAACTGTTATCAACTTAGACAATCCTCTTTCTTGTTACTCTCACCCCTCAACCTCCATTCCTCAACCGGAATCTAGACAGAATAAAATGGAGTTGGCTCCCGACAAGGCGCCAGTCGTCAACGAGACAAAGCTGAAACCTCAAAATGTCACCGAGAAACGGACGTCCGAAGGCCAGGACTCGGTCGACTCCCAAGCAACTCTCGTCCAAGCCCTGGACACCCTTATCCAGGAGCACGAACACGACCAGAATTTCCCCACGGGAAAAATTGATCGGGCTCGAGAATACCTCGAGACCAGACGAGATGATCATGACGACCCAGAGCTCGCCCAGAGTATCGTCAACGAGTTCGAGGCCCAGAAGGACTTGATGATCAACAACTCTGCCTACCCAGAAGTCCGCGCCGTCGTCGACCCGACTGACGACCCGACGCTCCCCGTGGGGACTTTCAGAGTGTTCTTCATGGGCACGTTCTTCACCATCGGAGGAACTGCCATTCAACAGTTCTTTTCTCTCCGAATGCCCAGCATCATGATATCCACCTACGTCGTACAACTGCTCTCGAAGCCCATCGGCGTCATGATGGCGAGATGGCTCCCGACCAGGACCTTCGGCATCGGCGCTTGGAGCTTCACCCTGAATCCCGGCCCCTTCAACCAGAAGGAACACATCCTCATCGCAATGATGGCCAATGTTTCCTTTGGTGGCCATTCCACCGGGGCATACATCGTCAGCATCATCCAGGTCCTGAAGCTCGACAGGTTCTACGGCGAAACCGTGCTTGCCAACAGCATTCCCTGGCAGATCGTCACCCTCTTGGCCACTCAACTCATCGGATACGGGTGCGCTGGAATGGCTCGTCGGTTTCTTGTGTACCCTCCTTCGATGATCTGGCAACGGCCCCTCGCCAACATCGCACTCACCAAGGCGCTCTTCAAAGATAACGGACAGGACGCAGACACTAGTGCGAATGGCTGGACTATCTCGCGATATAGATTCTTTGTCGTTTGTTTCACAGCCATGTTCGTCTGGTACTTTGTCCCCAATTTCCTCTTCCAAGGGCTCGCTCTCTTCAACTGGGTCACTTGGATCTCTCCCGGTAGCGTTACACTCGCCTTGGTCGCAGGAAGCACTTGTGGTCTCGGCATCAACCCACTCCCAACTCTGGATTGGAACATTGCGACATACCTCGGCGACCCAATCATTACTCCCCTGTTCACATTGATGAATTTCTCGACCGGCATGGCTATCATGGGATTTATCGTCGCTCCAATTCTGTATTTCAACAACGTATGGGACGGTGGATATTTTCCCATCAACAGCAACAGAATCTACGATAACACGGGTAAGTATTACGATATCCGGCGCATTCTTAACTCCGATTACACCCTCAACGAGACGGCGTACTACGAATACAGTGTTCCGCTGGTGGCGACCACTCAGATCCTAAACTACGCTGCCTTCTTTGCCATCTACGTCGCGATCCCCACGCACATGTTCCTCTGGCACCGCAAGGAAATCATGGACGGGCTGAATTCCGTCTGGTCTCGGAAGAAGCGATCGGACGAATTCAAGGATGTGCACAACCGACTCATGTCTGCGTATCCAGAGTGCCCTCATTGGTGGTACCTCGTCATCCTCGTCATCTCTTTCATCCTAGCCTGTCTCTCCGTTACTCTTTGGCCCACGGGAATGCCCATTTGGGGAATCGTGCTGGCGCTTTGCTTCACGGTATTGCTCCAGATCCCCATTGGCATGTTGACGGCGATTACCAACATGGAAGTCCCCACGAGCATCCTGGCCTACGTCATTGGAGGATACGCGCTGGAAGGCCAGGCTATCCCGAACATGATCTTCAAAATGTTCAGCTTCATGTCGACATCGCAATCCCTCAACTTCGTGTCTGATCTCAAGCTGGCGCACTACGCCAAGATTCCTCCCCGCTGGGCCTTCAGAGCTCAGGTCTACGCGACGTTCCTGGCTGGGTTTGTGGCTCTGGGCGTCAATCACTGGGTCTTGCGCAATATCGAAGACCTATGCCACGGAAGACAGAAGGATCGTTTCACATGCCCTCACACCCACTCCTACTTCATGTCATCAATCCTGTGGGGCGTCGTCGGACCGCGTCGCCTCTTCGGTCTTCACGGACCGTACCGTACAGTCACCTACGCCATCCCCTTGGGCGTTATCCTCCCCATCGCCGTCTACTTCATGGCAAAGAGGTGGCCTAGATCGTTCTGGCGCAACGTCAATATCCCTGTTTTCATGGCCGGGCCACTGGGATGGGCTCCGTACAACTGGTCCTACATGCAGGGCACCGTTGTTCTAGCCATCTTCTTCAACTTCTTTATCAAGAGGCGATACAAGGCATGGTGGGAGAGATACGCTTACGTGTTAACGAGCTCATTCATGGCTGCAATTGGAATATCTGGACTTGTCATATTCTTTACCCTGCAACGCAATGACATTCGCTTGGACTGGTGGGGGAACCGAGTTGCCAGACAAGGCGTCGACCAGGGAGGATTCTTGGATGCAAACAACAACCCAGTCAGGTGTTCAAACTTGGCTATACCCAAAGAAGGTCACTTCGACATAGGCTTCGACTGGAAGGTCTAGTCACGATGGTTATTTAATGTCAGATACAGACATGGAGCATGCCTCAATCGACCGACTCGTGGTATGGACTCGGTTCATATGACTTGATGATTGAGGCGAGTATTGGTGGTGGTTTTCAATAGCGATAATGGAGTTTTTACTAAACAGACAATCATGGGCATGTTGGGAATGAAAGAAGATGGTAGGGAATGGTCTTTCTTGTGTACACCAGGTAGTCGAGGCCTTCCATCTACATATGCGGAAGCCCTTAACTGGACTCGGATCAAGCGGGAGTTGAGTATTCTAGACTGTTTTAAGTATAAATATACAAACGTTCAATGAATTCGTACGAGTGATTTCAGTGTGTGCGCCACAAGGTTTAGTAGGCTTAGTCCCCGACGTCCTCATGTTTAGCATCTTGCAGCGAATACTCACTTGGTGGGTGCCAGCATGCATTACACGAGATTCAGCGCAATTTAAAAAGGGTATTTATGGTACACTCAATGCCGGTTAGGTGACGGCTCTATGTCCCAAGCCCAGGCCAACAAATATATAAATACACTCAACGAATGCGCCCGCTACTGGACACTGAGAAGGAGTGTCGGCGTGTTGCCGCCGCATCACGGAAGGTGCCGCAACTAGCCAATGAATAGCTTGCGATGCCTCCTCAGGCCTAAATGAAAACCCTAGGTTAGATCGCAGGTTCTATTACAAGAATAGCAATTCCTACCAAGGCCCATGGACTAAAGAATCACATCGTGACAAATTATTTTCTTCATCGACACCAAGTCGTTAACGGCGCCCCTCCTAAAGCATCCCGTTTTGGATCACTCTGTTTTGGGAGCGATAATCAGTTGACTTTGTCAAAATGCGCGCGACAAGCCATCGAGGCCGCAGAGACTGCGGCCGCGGACTCAGCGGTTGCGTTTAGAAAGTGATGAATGTGGTAAGGCTGATGAAGCTCTACCGCGCGTAAACCGTTCGTTGCGGCTGTGGGCTGATCTCCACCCGAGGATGAGGCTTCGGGACGCGAATCACGGCGCGCGGACGAAGACGGACGAGATCAACATCAAACACGTCGGCGGGAAGGCGAGGCATACATTGGCGCAATCATGAAAATTAAGTTCTGAAATTACGATGGCCTTTGATTCGGGCCAACGCGGGGTGGTCCCGTCTTCCCTTTTCGAGGACTTCTTCCGGACCCGAGGGAACGGTTGTGTTGGCTCGATCGTGGGGCCAAGCGTGAAACCATAACAACAGGAGGCGCGTAGAAGCGCGCGTCAATTCTCGCAAGAAAGGAGGGCTCCGGTTTCTTAGATTAGGAAATTGTATTTTTGGGTGAAGGCTTGCGAACAGAACAAGGCTGGGTCATTGTAGGATGTCGTCTTGTTGATCTGTGACTGGGGGTGGCGCACCAAGTTCTGGAGCGAAGTTCGGGTCGATAAGCGAAAGTGCTGCGCAGCGAAACAAAACGGCCTCCGGAATTGACGATGACGACAAGTGAAAGAATCAAACAAAGACAGTGCCCTCTCCACAACCTGCCTTCGACTGTGCAGTGGAGACGACTCTGGGGAGAGAACCGAGCGGCAAGCCGAGCGAACGGCGGACGGCAACGGGGCGGTGCTGGAGATGCCGGAATGCCTCACAGGGCTGACTTGGGTCCCGTCTTGGCCCTGTCCTGATCTGATTTTGACATGCAACGGATCCCGGCTGAAACAAACCTCGCCACTGGCTGGCCCTGCCGCAGTGTGTGCAGGGGGTGACATTTGCCCTCCCTCAACACTATCGCCTGTCATCATGGCCATCGCCACGGGGACGGAGTTAACTCATTCTGCAGTTGACCACTCCATGGTGAGATACCAAGGCAAAACTCGTCTGCAAAACGCGCAATCTTCTCAGTAAGCAGGGCGACCCATTGGCCCGTTGCGAGAGGCCGCCGAGCTTCTAATTTCCAGGTTCCTGTATTTGGGGGCCGTTTCTTGGGGGCCATTTGTCTCGGCTGCTCCCAGCCTGGCACAGCAGGGAGGGGCTATATCGCGAGAGTGACGAAGGGAAATGAAGGAGAAAAAAATTCACGTCATCAGGTGCTGCTGCGGTTTGCTTGCGGCTGGATTGGAAGAGAAGGGTGTACGATTTCCGGTTGCAGAGAGGCAATGACGGCCTCTTGCGTGGCCTAATTGTCATCTGTTCAATGCCGTTTCTTTGCGTTTCATGAGTTCTCGTGCGAGCCGTGTTCCAAGACTGCGGCGGCCACGACCCAATCACGGAGAGCCAAGTGGAGGAGTAGTCGACCGATTGCTTGTGAAGTGTATTCGTGACAATCCATCGCGAGGTTGTCCCCGCGTTCCTAATCGGGGCTGCGTCGGGAGCACAGCACCGGGCAGCACCTGGCATCGATCAAGGTGCACAGAACTTCAGTCGTGCTCCGTGGGAAACTTAGGAATTCCCAGACGGTCTGGGCTTGTGCTGCAGCTGCCAGCAGTACGATGATATCATGGGTAACGGGGCCTAGACTTTGTTGATAGTCCTGGGTTATCATGGAGGTGATTTGGACTTTTGTGGACAGTGGAGTCCGGCCGTTGGTGGTTTGGGGGCCGTTTCGCGATTCGCCTCTGCCAGGTTGAAGCCATTCAGTCACTCTGCTCGGCCATGATTCACTCACAAGCGGCGGGGGAGACAAGGCAACGATCCATCTAATCCCGTTGAAGAAACGCGTGCCGTCAACGGCCTGTCGCATCGGCTTTGGCCGGCGTGCGGCTTCTGCTGCGGCGCCTGTTCGCGGGCGTCCCGTCCATCGATGGCTCGCTCCATGCTCGTCACCCGCGGCCATGCGAGCTCTTTACTCTAGCTTCCGTCGGCTGGGATCGCGGTGGCTGGTCACAGCACGCGTAGAAGCGAGAGAGAGGCATCCAATGGATGCCGTCACGTTGAATTCGCTAGAAGCAAGCAGTGATTCAATGTCAAGCCCTCGATCGATTTGCGATGCAAGGCTCAGTGGCCCTTGTCCCCAGACGCGATTCGGCTCTGCGCCGGTGGAGGCTGTGATGGCGCCGCTTGCCGGAACCGGGAACAGAGGGCGTCCAAGCCTCGATGGACTAAAGCAGCCCAGCAACAGGCACTGCCACTGGCCGTCGCGCTCTGCCCTCGGCCCTTGCAGCGCAGCGGGAGGCTACGCTGCTTCGAGGACGCGAGCCAAGACCAGCGAGTCCTAGCGGTACAGTTTTGCTGCAAACCACCGCGGGAGGAGCACGCGCATGCCCTCGGTTTTCGCACCACACCACCCACGCACACACACGACATCTAGGACGGTTGCCTCGTTCCTGGGGCGTGTGGATACATCGCATCCATGAGTCAATGCCGAATCAATCAACCCGTCGACTCCCGCGCACAACCCACCTCGTGATGCCTCCTTGTGTCAACCGGCGGGGACAGTCAACTTGTGCTTCCACGATGAGGAGACCTTTTTTTTTTTGGCGGATGCTGGCCACCGAGTGCGGCCGGCGTCATGGACGGCGCCCGGTCACAGCGCTCTGGCAGAGACTCGGGCGTTTAGCCGTTGGCTTCGAGTGAGACGGTCTCGAGAGTGCTCGCATATCGCGCGCCTCCTGTCTCGGGCGCGTCCTCTCTGACGGTATTGACGCAGATTGGCTCAGTTGGTGGACTGGCTATCCATTCGTACTGCGGTAGGTAGAGCTTTACCGACTGGGTGGACGCAGAAAATAGACGGCCCCGGTGGTTGATTCCTTGGTGAAGGGAGAGTGTTTCAGCGAGGGCCGCGTCGTCGACAGCCGCATCATCAGGAACACTACCAACAGACATGGTCCTGAGAGAGTCCTATGGAGGGAATAGAACTTGTTGGTTGGGGGAACGGACCAGGTAGGTGGCTGTCGTACATCCGCCCGCTGGGGTTCGTCCGACATGTACGTGCTCCCGCTCGTCAATCTTGGTTCTTGCCGTGTCTGTTCCAGCCGTGGCAGCCTGCCTGGAGACCTTCCTTGCAGTGCAGTGAGTCCTGGATGAGGTCACAAATCTGCTCCATTGCTTACATACTCTCTCTACCAGCGGAATCCCCTCCTCCATCCCTCCCCCTCCCCCATGGCCGTGGCTCAGCAACACTGCCCATTGGGCCACCCCCTCCAAGCTCCACCGATCCCTGGTGAGTGTGGGTTTGGGAGGGAGTCATCGGCATGGGCATGGGCATGGGCTCTGGAGAACTAGAGAACTAGGGCCATGGCGTCTTGGGGGCCGTAAGGCCAGGCGACCCTTTAGCTCCCAGGCCGCCAAGACAGGCCCCGAGGAAAGACTGGCTTGGCGGACTGGGGCGCCCTGAGGCAGCCCTGTCAGGGTTTGGCCGCTTGGCGTTCTGGTAGGCAGAAACCGCGTCGGACCAGCCCATGGACGAAGATGCGAGACAGGGGGTGTCTGCACTGGCCAGACACGCCCTCTCCCTCTCACACCTCACTCACTCCCGTCTTTTTTATTATACAAGCACACGCGCCGTCCTGACGATGCGATACTTTTAAGGCATCGACTTCCTCGCTTCTGGTCCGCACATTTTCTACTTCGTTTCCTGGTATCACAAGAGCATCACTCCATCAGAGTTCTACTGCATTCCTATTCTCTCTTCTCCAGGCACCCACATCTTCTCATCGATTCAGTGCTTTCTGCGCTTACACAACCCGCACTCAGCCGCCGCTCCAAGCTCAACCCTCACTCAACCCTCCCGCCTACCTCCCTCTTGTCTATAAAGACCTCCTCCATCCCACCCTCGATCCAAGGCAATCAATCCATACTCATCTACAATACACTACAACGTACCAGCATACACTACAACAACGCATCGGTCCATTGACAGCTAGCTATCCTTCCAAGTTGTCTTCACCCTCGCGCCCCATCTTCGTCGACAACATCGTCCACAACCACCGCCGCAACAAGCTCTCTACACCTCGCCAGGCCGAGCTTGAGCACAGCTCTCACCAATCCCAACCCGCGAGGTCCTCTCGTGCCTTCGCCCCAGTCATCATCCAGGAAAACCCTCCCCATACGTCTACCACAACCGACACAATGTGTACCTCCAACTATTACACCTACGTCCACCCCGACGGCCACCAGGAGAAGGTCTACCAGCCCACGCTCTGCGCCGCGTCACTCCACGGCCAGCCCTGCACCAACAATGTCATCTTCCAACACCCTCCCCAGTTTGTCTCGTACGGCGACTCCAACATGCCCTACCTGACCCAGCTCCCTCCCACTCCTCAATACAGCCAGCCCTCGACTCCCAACTACCGTTCCGCCGACGACTCAGACCACTCCTACGGCAGCTCTTCTAGCAAGAAGAAGCGCTCCTCGGGTGTCTACGTCAACGGCCAGAAGGTTCTCGACCTGAACCGCCGCGAGGGCAAGCGCCACGAGCGCATCGTGCTGGTTGACAACCCACCCACGCCTCGCACGCCTCCTCAGACCTGGGCCGCTCCCCTCACTGCTCCCTCTTCTCCCAACACCAGCCCTTACCTCGAGTCCTCGCCCAGCCGTCGCCGCCCCATCATTGTCGACGAGCGGACTTACGGTGACCGCCACGTGCAGATCGAGGTTGTTGACAACAAGCACCGATCGTCACACTCCCGACACGCATCCACAAGCTCGCGCGAGAGCCGCCACTCTCAGACCGAGGAGGACGAGAAGCGTCGTCGCCGCCGCCAGCGCGAGAAGGAGCGTGAGGAGCAGGAGATCCGCGCTCAGCGTCTCCGTGCCCGCATCAACGAGGCCAACGCTGAGATTGCTGCTCGCGCCGCTGTCCCCGCTCCTCCTGCGCTCAGGCGCGCCTCTACCTACAAGCGAGGAGCTGTCGAGGTCCCCTACGAGGCGGACCTGGCAGAGGCCGTCCGCCGCCTCAGCTTTGAGGAGGCGCGCCGCGAGGAGAAGGCGCGGCGACTGGCGGAGAAGGAGGAGCGCAAGGAGGATGAGGCTCAGCGTAAGCGACTGATGGAGCGAATCCAGCCCCGGCGACGAGCCACAGTCGGCCCCGGTAGCCGACGGCACCGTGTGCTGTACGATGATGGCGTGTACCGCTGGGAGTAAGCGACTTCGTCTTTTGTTTACTCTTTGTTTTCCTTTCTCGACTTGTACTTTTTGTATCATTGACTTTTTTTTCTGGAATGGATGGGCGGGTTGGGTTGTGATTTGATAATGGAATAGGGGAGAACAAGCATGCGACTGATTTACAAGCGATGATATTTTTGGAATTGGATTTGGAATTTGGATGAATGTACATGATATGTTACAGAGAAGATGGATGGATGGATTTTGATACCAGCTTCACAACCCACACACTACAAGGCGGACAAAACAGGCCGGCGAAGAAAGGGAAACAGCACAGTTTAAGCCAGAAAAGATACAAAAAAAAAAAAGGAAAGAATCCTACGGGATCTGCTTTTGTGTTATTACTTTTGGTTCACCTTGCATCTCGCTTTTTGTCCTTTTTGCCTTTTGACTTAGATGGAGGGGTACCGGTCGATGTTTGCCTGGTCACTCATCGTCTCCCTCTTCGTCTCTCTCACAGGCAGTACTAGATAGGTAGTAGATAGAATCAACAAGCTGGCAATGTCACCTGCAGCAACGCAGAGCCTTTCCAACCAAATCATACCCGTTGCAATTTTCCAAACCGTCTTCCCGCAGTCACCCCATCCCATCTCCCGGTCGACGACGAGGTCGGCCCATTGACCCAGTTGAGTGACTCACGGCGAACCTCGTCCGGCGTTCCCAATGCGGCAAACGCAACCAAGACAGTCAGTCACCCCGCCATTTCCATTGCCCCGCAGCTTATCGATAAATATGTACCGGGGCAGCCAAAAAAAAAAAAAAAAAATATTACTCCCCTTTCCCACCAGTGGATGGCTGCCTTGGGTTTGTGGGACGGGAAATCGGATGGATACTCGGCGGGCGGGTCCTTGGCGTTCGCGAAAGTGTATCGCGGAGTGGAGAATGGGGGGAAGTTAGGCAGGCAATGATCGAGTGAGGGCATTCGAGGTTGGTGATGGTGGGCGGAGAAGAGGATCAAAGTTGGATGATAGGCGGTTGGTGTTACATTTTGTCTGTCCCAAATGCCCTGCGTTGCCGTGGTATCAGAGATTCAATGCTCATGATGCAGGACAAAGGATACTAGGCACGCATGCACCTCCGAGACGTAGTCGAGCAAAGCAATCACTTACAAGCGAACACACACACATTCACACATTCGAGCCTCCCAAGCATGTCGACATCATCACCGACCAGCAACGCCATCCCCACAACCGACTCAGACCAGTATCTTCCAACAGAAGTCCATCCCAAACCCTCGAACCTAGCCCAGGACCCCTAGACCAGCAAGTGTAAAAACGGAACTTTGGTCTTCCCAAGACCCTGCAACATGCGCGATCCCGCCATGCATAGAAAAGGAAGGAAAAAAAAAAGGCGCGACCAGGGTCTTAATTCCGCCGGCCCTTTTCTTTTTTCTTTTTTTCCTCATGACTTTGCAAAGTCGTGACATCTTCCCTTTCGGCTAGTGGTTCCTGGTGCGGGGGAGAGCGAGCATACCTTAGGCAGCAGGGCTGCTCCTCCGCCGCATGCTCAAGCGGCATGTCACTGGTGTCATTCCCAGTTCCCCTGCAGCGCTGGATAGATGGATGCGGGCTCCTAGGTCGAGGCCGTGGATACGAGGCCGAACAGGCCGTTACGCCCGTTTTTTTTTTTTTTGCGAGCGATGCAGAATCACGAATCTTCCAGAGTTCTGAAATCCGACCAACGCCAGCATCTCGTTTCCCGTCTGCGCGCACGCCCCCTCCCACCCGCTTCCCATCCCGCCGTCACGTCCCCGAAAAGCCGGTCCCTATTCAAGCAAGGAACTGCTCTCTCCAGAGTCACCCGGACACGCGCACCCCCACCGATCTCGGCCGGACGGGGTCCTGTGACCGAATGGGCAGGGAGGGGTGGTGTGATTGGCCAGCGTGTCTTGGGTTGGGGAGTGGTGATGGGTGCAGGCTGGGTGTTTGGCAAGTTGTCGCTGGAGAAGGCTGTGGTCTAGAAGCGGTGAGGTGGGCATGGTTGATTCGAAGGGTTGTGGTGTTATCGCCGGGGTGGTGATGGTGATGGTGTTGGTATTGTGTTGGTGTTGGTGTTGGTAACTGTGTCGTCGAGATAGACAAAACTGCCGTACGCAGTTTAGATATGCCAAGGGGATGCTGTAGACTCTTGACTTTGTTCTCCTTCGTCTGTTTCATCTATCTGGTCGATATATCCTTACCTTGACTCACCTCAGCACACCTCAACTCACATCTCCTCACTATCTCTCCTCCTCGGCCTCCCTCGCGAGGCTTCCACCACGTTCAACACCACCACGTCCTATGAACCCGTATCCTTAATCATAACCTACACCACCCCATCTTCCAACTTTCTCCCTCCCAGCTTCCAACTTACACCACCTCCCACCCTTCACCACCCATCCTCCAACTTACACCACACCCTCCCCTCCCCGCCTAACCCTACCCATGACCTCCCGCCTCACCTCCCTCAGCTGAAACATTTTCGAAAAGCCCGCCCCTCGTTGCGACCCGACTGCAACGTTGACGTGCAACCCGACTGCGCGATCCGCTGGCCACGGGACCACACCGAGCCGGCGATGGCTTCATGCTTCGCCGGCCTGCTGTGTCTCGGGCGGCGTAATAGTTGCGTCAGGGACCGATGAGCCAGATGGACTAGAACGGTCTATCTTGCCTAGACGTCTGTGATACGGCCTCGTATTAGTCTTACGCGTCGCGCTGGACTTACGCGTCACCCTTTCGGTCTGGGAATGAGTCGTGGTCATGTTATACTGAACCGCTTAATCACATACGAGACTTCACCCATGACAAAGAAAGGCAACACGATGGAGGTAGACCAGATACACGCCTTGAATATAACTTAATTCCTAGACAAATCCGGGTATCGAAAACGCGCTTCCCCCATCGCCCGCTGTTATATATCTGACCTGCCATGCCCAGTATGAATGCTGTGCCTGTAACGATGCTATGTCCAATGACCCCAAACAAGACGACCTGTAAGTTAAGTATGCAATTTCGCTCGTACCCCTCTGGCGACCTGACTCATTTCCTTCCCTTGTCCCCGTAAATATGGTGAATGTACTTCCCTCCAAGACGAGAAGATCATGTAAGTCTGTGACGTGCCCGAGTCGACGTGTGTATCTGAGTCTACTGCCACACTCAAGTTCATTTCAACTCACAGTTTGGATCTGCTCACGAGGCTTTCTTGCCAATCTAAGCGTAGGGACCTCCATATCGTCCAGTGCCTGGCGGGCAATGCCGGCCTTCAAACTCTCATAATGTTCTTGCAACCGTTCAGCGCCAACAACAAGCTCGAACCCGGCCAGGAAACAGAAACTAATCTCTAAGCGCGTCAGTTCAGCCTCGCTAACGCCGCCCACCTTGGCCATCTTGGTGTGCGGGTACGATAGATCCTCGAGCGCCTTCATCGCAACCCGCAGTCCGGCGAGGACCAAGCGATGCGCATTGCGCCGAGTGACCGGGATGGCGCGCTCCTCGACGGCGAGGCGATGGATGTAGAGGGATGTCGCGAGGTAGACAGCCGTGCTCATGGGGCAGAATTGATGTAGGCGCATGAGGTACTGGTTGATGCTAATCGGGGGCTCGTTCTTGCTGTAGAACTTGCGCGTGATGGCACCATGCTGAAGGTTGATGGGCTGGGAATCTGCGCCGATGATGATGTACGGCAATGCCGGTGCCGAGGACTGCTTAAGCTGCACGCCATCCACGCCATCAGAGCTTTTCTGATGATCGATATCGTGGACTTGCATGGGCGCATCGTTGGTCTGGAGCTCGGCCATGTGGACAGCCGAGGCATGCGGCTCCTTGCCTTCCAGCTTCTTGGCCTCCAATTCAGCCTGCTGGCGCATTCTAGCGAGGCTCTTATCCGAATAGGTTCGCGCAATATTCTCCTTCTCGGCCTGCATCCCCTTCATGTGCGGCACGGTGGGCGACTTGGGCGGCGGCGTGGGAGGGACGTCGCCGGTTATCCTGACGAGCAGCTCGACATTGGCACTCAGGAGCTTGAGCGCCTCGGAGGGCAGCATCTGGAAGACGCCATATTCGGCGGCGAGGGGATCGGCGGAGGGTCGTGTCGCGGCGGCGGCGGAGGGCTGGTGGGACATGACTCGGGGAGATTTTTGGGGGAGAGAGGACAGAGACGGAGAGAAGCGCGCCTTCACGAGATGCACCCGTTAATGCGCCTCAGTCTTTTCAGGAGGACCAGACGCTCGACAAGGCCCGATTCGCCGCTTTTCATGATCTCGCCGCTCGAGACTGGTTGTAGGACGCGTGTGTGACGGCGGGGTATGTATGTCTCGTCGCAGTTCTTCGAGCGCAAACTCGAGAGGATAGAGTGGGACGACGGGTGGACCTATCGATACGGGATGATATTGCGACAGGGTAGCGAGGTATAGTTCGGCCGGGCTGGTGTTGCAAAGTCTCAACCCAGCGCAGGTCGACCAGAGAGGGTTCACCACAGCCAGCCGGTCCGACTCTTAGATTGGCGGGGCGACGACCAACTGCCGCGGCCGGGTAGAAGAACAAGCGGTGAGAAAGCGAGAGACGCCGCGGGAGGAAGGCGAAGATGGCGGCAGCGAAGGGCTGATGATGGACCGCGAATTGGAGGCGACCAGCGTCGAAAGCAATGGTGGTGAAGTGGAAGGCGACGGCGTACCCAAGTTGTTTTTGTAGCCCCCTCCGGCAAATTGCCACACTGGAGAGAGATACGAAGTAAGGCACGTGGTGGTGCGGGGGATGGACTACCTTACTTTTCGTAGGTATCAGGTAGTAGTAGTAGGTAGTAGTAGTAGGTGGTAGTCTTGGTGGTAGTCTTGGTGGTAGTTTTCGTACGGATGGATGTCCGGGGCGATGGCACTCGTCCGTCCCGTTAAGCCGAGATAGAGGAAGGGAGAAAGAGAGAAGGGAACAGACTTTATTGCCAGGAATGTGGGAGTCGCTCCGATTATATTTCTTTTTTTCCGTGCCTTTCTTGCTGAGCCGAGGCGGAATCGGGGCGTCGTCTAGCCTCGCACCAGGGCCATCATGGTTCGTATTGTTGTCGACGGGGACACGAGACTTGTTCGTACTTCTCGGGCTCTGCATTTGAGGGATTCCAAAGAACCGGGCATGGGAGGGCAGATGTGGAGATCCGGGCGGTTCGATGGGCCAGGTCTAGGCCGTTTCTCCAATGCAAAGCAAAAACACGCTACCGAACGGGCAAACAAACGACTGGGCTTGTTTACAGGAGGAGCCCGAATCGTCAACAGACGAAAAAGCCCGGCGAAACGAAGCCAGTGTCGTCTGATGGGATGTCGCCATGGATGGGAGAGCCGCCCGGCCCCGACCCCGCGGTCCAGTAGAATGCCGCAGGACCGCTGGAGCCGCCTGGGACGTCGCCTGACCTGCTGCGACGGCCACTAATCTTGCACGTTTTGCAGGGCATCCCTGGCGCGCGCCGGCACTGACGGGGTCCAGTCCCGCGGGATGGAACCCACCAAGCAGAGAGAGCCAGCTTCCGCGAGTTACGGACGGAATCAGACTGCGGTCTGCTATAGGTAGAAGATCAGATATTGACAGGTGATCTCAACTGAATCCGGCGTCAATCATATCCACTTGGCTAGGCTAATCGATACCATGCTCCCCCGAATCCACCAATGCAGATCCGGCCTTGGCTGCGCATCTCGTGAGCTCGCTTCCTAGCCAGATTGATCCATCTCACGAAGATCCATCTGACAGAACATCTAGACCATCCGCGGGTATTCCAGCCAAGCGCAGCCTGGGACAGCATAACCGCAAAACACAAGAATATCGCATGCGCCGTGTGGCTTGTCCTTTTTGGCTGGTTTCGTCTCACTTCGTCTCACTCCGTCTCACTCCGTCCTGTCTGCATTGTCTCGCCTTGGGTTGTCTCGTATATCCGGTCTCACTCCGCTCGTGGCCACCACGATGCTGCACGCCAGTTTGTCTTGCAGAAGTGCTACTGCGGACCAGACAACGATCTGGGCCGCCCCAGAGTGCATGGTCAAGCTAAGGGCCGGGCCTGAAGCTCCGATCCTAGTTCCTGGACACGAGAGGAAGTGATTTACAGAGAGTGGAAGACTCGCATCTGGCCATCGTGAACCATTGGTTTTGGTTCCACTCTACAGGGATGCTGTCTGTCCGTCCAGTCTGATGAACCCTTGGGCGGGGAGAGACCATTCGCACAGATACGAGAGTCCACCACTGGATAATGCACGGCGCGTGCTACATAATCTTTACCCCCTTGCCACTGGCTCATTTACCTCGTGTTAGTGTTCTTAACGGCTTTGAAGATCCGGAAAGAATTGGACATGGTTGATTAATAAGTAGCTCAGAGTGTGAATGCTACCACTGCATTGAAAGTCATGTATGTGTCTCTGGTATTAACTAGGACAGCCATTGGCCTGCCACCGTTCTCGAAAGAAGAACATATCCTCGTCATTATTTGTTTCGTTATTGTTATCTTCATAAGCCCAGCTCCTAACAGTCAGACACCACCTTGCAGTCAACCACCGCCGTTTGACCACCTTGAACCTTGGCGACAGCCTCCTTCAGCACCTTCTCCAGGTCCGCTGACTGCTCCACCTTAGCCGCGAAGATATCTCCGCCAGCGGCCGCCTTGGCGATGCCGGAGTAGTCCGGCACAGGGTCGAACGAGATGTTAATCTCCTCGTTGGTAGCCGTGGATCCCAGACCGTCGGGGTGAACCAGCAGCAACGACCTTCGAGGCGCATTCCATCCTATCACTGTTAGACTGCTTCATACAAATTTGCAAGCACTCGACTTACCCTTGTTGTTGAGCACAATGGTCAACACGGGAATGTTGTATCGCTTCGAGACCCAGTAAACGCTTCCGGGGACAGTGAACAGATACGTTCCGTCGCCCACAATTTGCACCACAAACTTCCCCTTGCCATCGTTCTCAAAGTCCGACGCTAACTTGATACCAAGAGCACCGCCACCGGACCACCCAAGACCACCTCCGCCGCAGTTGAGCCATGAGCCAGGGGTCTTTGGCTGCAGGTTGTCGTGAACAAACGTTGTGTTGGTCACGGCCTCGACCGCCCAGAGCGTGTCGTCGGGACAGACATTGCGAAGCACCTGGCAAAGGTGACCCGTTCCAAAAGTGCCGTCCTGTTGAGGTTTGGCGGCCTTGGAAATTGCCGCCAATCTTGCCTCATATGCCTTGGCAACCTTCTGCTCGGCCTCAGCAGCGGTCGCTTCCAGCTTGCTCGCCAGCTCAGGAGCCTTCAACGCAGCGGTGATCTGCTCGATAGATGTCAACGCATCCGCACGGTACCGCGAATTCGATTGTATGTAGAAGAGGGGCATCTGCTGCTTCAAGGGATCGACATCGATGTGATAGATCTTGGCATCTTCGCGTGGCTTGCACCTAACGGGAATCCAGGGCACGTCGCAATCCAGGACGACAATAGTATCGGCGGTTTTGATGGCCTCGTCCGCGCCAAACCGCAGTCCTAGCCATCCCGGGTGATCGGCGGGGAAGCACATGTCGCTACCGCCCGTGTCAAGCACGCGCAGTCCCTTGATCGTGTTGGCGAGCTCCACCAGGGCAGTAGGGGCTTTCTTATTTCTGCCAGAATAACCAGTGATGAGGAGAGGCTCCTTAGCACTGGCTAAGGCCTCTGAGATCTTGGTAACAGCACTCTTAGGCAAGCCTCCGAGCTCCACAGGGTCCCACAGGTCCTGGTTCAGGGAGTAGGGAGTAATGTCAGCTTCCATAACTTCTCGCGCACCGCACAAGTAGACGGGACCTTTAGGATCAGATGTTGCGAACTGCAGAGCTCGGTTGACCATTTGCTTGACATTGGTCCCAGTCTTGATCTCAGCCGTATAGCGGCAATACTGCGAGACAATTTGCTTCTGATCGGGGACATCCTGGATCCAGTGGATGTATTCGGTGCGGCTTCCTCGCAACTCGCCCTCGAGAGTAAAGGGCGATAGGCCAGCAAATACCAAGATGGGCGCTCGCCCTGTAGATGCGTTGTGCACGGCAGCGCCCAGTCCTTGAGTGCCGACATCAACGTGGATAATTACGCACTGAGGCTTGCCTGTCAACCGAGCATAGCCGTCAGCCATTGACATAGCTACCATCTATGCCATGGCAGGAAACGCAGAGTCAGCATTCTGATTAAAGTTCTCACGGCATGCATTAGCACTCGAGACCTACCTCGTTGGGACAGGTGATGGTGCGAGGGAATTTCCCTTTGGCTTCGCGCTGGCCCTTGACCATGGCCTCGATGATACTGGGATGATCGGAACCCAGATTGACGAAACAATGGGTGATCCCGGCCTCCCATATGGCCTCGAAAAAGGCGAATGACGCGGTATACATTTTAGGGTCGGCAGTTGAGTAAGGGCGAGAGAGGGAACGAGAGGAGGGGGGATTAGCAGCGGCTGAAAGTCCAACAGTGTAGTCTCTGGTTGTCGTCAAAGAAGAGATGGAACAACCCCCACGAGCCGAAGACGCAGCGGCGAGACGAGCCATGTTATATCCACGCAAGGCAGAACTGGCAGCCCCTGCATAGTTGCATCTGGCGGCACGTTGCAACAAGGACATGTTCTCGGGTTGGCTTTTGGCACTGTACGTAGTATCAGTATTCCGCCATTCCGAGAAGGGAGGGGCCTGGGATGTACGCTAGCGAGCTGCAACGCAACGCCGCGCCGAGGACCATTGACAGGGACGGGAATGGGGCGGATGGGAGACGGGACGGCGCCGGACCGGGGGTTTGCGGCTTTAGTGCGAAAGAGGGTCTCTTGCTGTTGGCCTTGAGGGTAATGACAGGGCGGCGATAACGGAGCCCATGAGAGCTAACCAGCAGAGGCCAGAAAGATCAAGCAACAATCAGACGACGAGTGGGTGCTGATTTGTGGGCGAACAGCAGATGATGGAAAAGACGCTTGCACCAGGATGTGGTAGGAGGAGAGCATAGGAGGAGCAGAGAGTCGAGGGGAAGAGGACCAATGAGCAGAAACTAGTCTTGGAGACTCAACAAGGTGAGTGAGTTCGTGCACGAATAAATGTAGGTGGGTTGCAGGTGTAAGTGAAGTGGTGTGAGCAATTGTGTAAGTGCGTATAAGCGTAGTATTGGTGGAAGTTAGATGGGAGAGCGGTAGTTTTCAGTGGAGCGGCGTTGAGGAGACAGAGAGGTAGGTTGAAATGTGTGCACATGTAATAATTACCTTACCTGTCTCGAAAGAAGAACGAGTCAAATACAATGAGAACAAGGTGAACAGGGCTAAGTACGCGTGCAGATCTTCGGCAGGAATGGGTATCAACAGAGAGTCGTATTAAGTTTTGTGGATTCGGTGGTTGTTGTGTTCGATGTTGGAGGGAAGAGGGACAACCTCTTCGACACGGGTTTTGTTGACCCCGCAAAGCAGTTGCCTTACGTTACCAAAGATATAACTAAAGCTTGGTTGGGTAGGTAGTCGGAATCGGAATTGATGTTTCTCCTATCGCGCCGTGCCTGCCTTTGGCTGATTCGGGTAGCCAAGGTCCCCGGTTTCGCAAGCTGTCTACGGCAAGAGGACGCGGAGGCGGGAGCGGAGGCGGAGCTTGGGCCGAAACTGGCCGGCCGGATCGGCAGACGCAACTAAGAATGAAAGCGAGGATTAGGATAGGATAGTGATGTCGCAACACGCATATACCAGAGTTGTGCAAGATGACAGAAATCGATATGGTCGATTGTTGTTCATGGCCGAGAAAAACGGATCGGGTGGTTGATGAGAGACGTGCTGAGCGGAAAGTGAAGACGCTCAGAAAGCATGTCTGTCTATCTAACACAAGATTGGCTACACGTACTCTATAGTCTATCACGAGACATGCTCTCTAGATATATTGAACTCTTTTACAACTTACTGCGCAAAACTATACTACGTCTATTACCGACTCTCTCAATGCATAGATTCCCTTCTCGCCCTGGCCCCATGCTTATCTTAGGCGAGCGCGACCCTGCCCATGACTGGCATGTACGAATATCCATGTTGCGTTCCATACATCGCATGCAGAGAAACCCACCAAATTGCACCCACCCAGCAGCATCCACAGATACAGTATCTACACAGTACGTGTCTTGATACTCTGCGACCAACAACACCGCGTGTCTCTTCTCTCAACGTCCATCCCTACCACTTGCGCCATAGAAACCCCGCGCTCGTCACTTCGAGCACCGTTAGCGGGTCGCGGATCGCCCAGCATTTAGCGGACTATCCATCCGTGATTGGTGGCGTCACCCTCACTTGAAGGCCGCGAGGTGTCACGGGAGAGGACCCCGGTAGCGCTTACCGGGAAAGCCCTCAACAGAACCATCTCTTCCCCGCCAGCTTTTCACTGACCACGGCATCCCATCGGAGCTTCACGGACTGGAATCTCGGCTCAGGATACCCGTTCATATGCGATGCATGAATACTACTATTGCTCTCATCATTTATGACAATTGTCATGACACCCTCTCCTCACCATCACTCACTCCGCCGGCTGTACACTCTGTGGGTTGTGAAATCGATCCTCCGGGTCCCACGCCTTCTTGACCTTTCTCAGCCGCGACAGTTGACTCCCCCAGTATACCTCCTGCGCCTCTGCCCGATCCATCTCCGTGTCGATATACCCTGCATACGTCGACTTGGCTCCCGGCGCCTTGTCCTGGATTATTGCATGAATACCTTTTAGAAACTCCCGCGCCGTGTCGGATACCTCCGGCACGCCCACTACGTACGACTGGTACATCATCGTCTTGTCTCGGTGTGGGTACGCCGTTGCGTTGGCCGCCGTGTCGCTCATCGCCCCGCCCTCCGAGTTGAAGATTATGAACCAGATCAAGGTCCCGTGGTCCGCATCGTCCACGTACTGGAAGAGCTCAGTGATGCCGTCCTTGGACAGTAGATCCTCGGTCCTGAACGCCAATGACTTGCTGTAGAAGGGGGATGGCAGATCACCAATCGCCAAACCGGCCAGCTCCGCCTGATGCACGAGACTGCCCAGCCAGTCCGTCAGCAGTATCCCGTCTCCGTCCTTGCTTCCGCCGGGTATCTTGTCCGGGATTCCTGACTCCTTGTATTCCTCCTCGGTACCGTAGAAGGTCCCTGTGATGATCGCACCGAGAGGCTGGGCGATGAACTGGGAGGAGAACCGCCGATCCAGATCTGGGTCACCAATAAACTCCTGCCACTCTTGGTATACAGGCGCCATCTCTGCTTGAGAGCCGAACGTTAGGCTGTAGGTGTACTCGATAACATCACCAGGCTCCGGGTGGGTCCGAACGACGAACTCCGTGATAACACCAAAGCTTGCGCCCGCTCCACGAAGCGCCCAGAATAGGTCGTTGTTTTCCGTTTCACTTGCACGTTGGATGGCACCGTCTGCCGTGACTACCTCCACTTCTACCACATGGTCGAGAGCGCTTCCCCACATTCTCGACATCGGTCCGAGGCCGCCCTGTATCTTGTGTTAGTTGTCCGTCTGTATCACGGAGAGCGAAACCTACGATGGTAGCATGTCCACCGATGCCCACTCCGGGACATGTCCCATGAGCCATTGCCCTCCCGCCGTTGTCATGCAGGTGTTCGTCCAATTTGCCTAGCCGTATCCCGGCACCGACAGTTGCGTGCCAATTCTCCTCGTCCATGCTGAACCCTTTGAGGTTTACAAGATCCAACGCCAACGCGCCATCGTCGCCTCCTAGTCCAAAGTTGCTATTACTCGTTAATCCCGCCCACTCATCATGGAAACAGAGACCTTACCCATACGAGTGACCTCCGGACCTGGCCTGAACCTTGTATCCATGTTCGTTTGCGCACTTCACCGCGTCGGCCACGTCTTGGGCATTATCGGGTCGTAGAACGGCAGCGGGCGTGACGGGAACTTCGAGATTGTACGGCTTTGCCCACAGAATGTGGTAGAGTGGATCGCTCGGATAAGACACGCAGTCGGTCCGGTTGCCGCAGATGGCGTCGAGACACTTCTGTCCAGGGGAGCTCTGTCCGTTACCCATTCTGACTCTGGGAAAAGATGAAGAATCGAAAGTAAATTGACGGATATGTAGGATATATACGCAAAGGAGAAGCAGTACCCCGTAACTAGGATTTGAGGTCGTACCAAAAAGCACAAACATAAGGTAGGATCAGGTGCTCGTCGATCCTTATTCCACCCACTGATGGCGATGCGCTCAAGCAGGAATCAGCCAATGCCTGTCTCACCTTCCACAGCAGTTTAATACCTTGGCAGTACGTCACCCAGACCGTGACAGGTCCACGAGGAAAGCATTGATGGTGACTTAAGATCCTGTTTTTCATCGAGACCAAAACAGCATCAGAACAAAACCATTGGAGTGCCGTCCATCACCGTCGTCATTTAACCTGCCAATCTTAATCCCGAAACCTTGATTTCATCAACTGCGGCACAGCAACCGAGCGCTAAAGGTTATCGGACAGGGAACAACCCGAAGTTCTTGTTTTGAAACGGCTGATTGTTTATGCGTTGTCACTCCAGATGAAACGGAGAGCTACGTTGCATCGAGGAATATCGCCCTTCCATTAAGAACCCCACTTGCACGGGAGAAAGTCTAGCTCGACAGCATCGGAGTCGTCCCTCAACTACAGGCAAATATATTAATGCCAATGATTCACCATGGGAATTTAACACATAATAACCGCCGCGCCGTTGTTGTGTGCTGAGTCCTTACAAAGCTCGATGTCAATTTCGATACCAATATCGATGCTAGCTCTCTGTCTCCACGAACCTCTCCGGGAGACCCTTGGCTCTCTTCACAAAAGCAGCTGGCTCGTTCAAGTCGCAGAGTGCATGTCCTTGATAGTCGCCTCACCGTAACTTGGCTGTCTCGGAATTTGTATTAGCCAAGTGTATCGCTCGTAGTACTTGGATTAGTTACGCCAAAGACGCATGACCCTGTCGGTGCCAAGAGCCTTGACGTGGTGTTTCTTCTTGCCTACATGAATGAAGGTAGGAAAATTGTGTGGCTTCCAACTTAAAGAAAACTGGTTGTTAACACTTGGTGAAGTTTAGCTCTTGCATTAGGACTCAAATATTAATGCTTCGCTTCTCGTGATTTCAAGACACACGAACAGGCCTGCCTTAGAAGTCATGAATCCTGGATGCGCAAAATGCCCGTCGACCTCTGGATGGAAGTTTGTAGATTGGCATATTTCCGTCCCAGTGGCTGACCACTGGGTAGCTACCAGTGCCTCACTAGTTGGTATAACTAATCATGTGGGGCTCAATCATGCGACACATAATCTACCCGTACTTGCAATTATTCGATCTCGCTTCATTGCTTTGTACATCCTCTGTCAGTAGTGTAGCTCGGTGACGTTATACTCGCGGGCAAGCTAGCATCGTATGATCAGCGCCATGTGGATAAAATGCAAGTTCTCAAAGAAACAACCATGGCTCTCACTCCCTTACATATTGGGCAAGCGCCCTGTGAGTACGGACTCTTAAGTAGTGCGTTCCGAAAACCGTCATGATCTCACGGTGAATAACGGCACACAACTCAGTCAGATATCTCAGTGAACGTCGACACCACTGGATGTGATGTTGTTTGTCACCTCGTAACTATGCGTGATCAGTTGAGTCTTTCACAATCACCCAGTCACTAAGAGAGGGTAATGAAATCCAATAAAATTCCACTGGCAAAAGGTCGCCAGGGTTGTCAAGCGATCTTTCAACATTGACTATGCCAAGAGGGCACTTCAGGCCATAGTCCAGGGGAATCCATTAGCACAAAGGATAGCCAAGTTGTTAGCTAACGCAAGTCGAAAACAAAGCCTTGAACAGCATGCCTAACATCTACGTGAAAGACATGCGACAAAAAGCCAAAAATTAAAAGCGCTCCCAGCCAGCTAAAAATACATATCTCAGCTCCTTTGTTAGCTTCTCATCAAGATACCGCAAGAACTCTCTTGACTGATTCAAGGTTTATAGCAGTCAAAGAGTGTAATTGACAAACTTACCCCTCACCCTTGTGAAGGGATTTTGTACTCCGCAAATAGGTTTAGACAGCTGACGATTGTTATTTATAGAACATGCACAGCAAGGTACTATGCCCAGTACACAAAGGCCTAATAACTTCAACACAGCAAGGTTTCCCAGTAGATGGTTCCCATCAATGTCAAAGCTTGAGCCTGATCTTGCAACCCAGACGGGTACCTCTCCCTAACCTTGAGATCCAATTCATGAAACCCTTGTCATGTGCCACAGTATATACAATTGACCTGGCCGTCTCTCGGCTGACAATTGTGATTATTTGAATTAAGTAGCCAGAAACAAAGAAATCCATGAATGGGGGCTGTGGAGGCAAGTGAACATTTGCGCAGAGGGACAACACAATATAAAGTGCAAGACAAGTCATCTTGAAACATCGAAGGGACTATTCAACAACTCACATTACCTCTACCTCAGTAGCGCATCTTATCTCACAGAACCTCGGTTTAGCTCGACCCTTTGGCCTACTTCTTACTCGGTTCACTCCAACTTCGCCTGAACTCGACGCAGCTCTACTTGGGTTGATGCATAGAGTCTCATTTCGTCCTTCTACATTCATTGAACTACTCGAACCGTATCCAAAACCCTCCTCATCATTTCGAAATGGCTTCACAGTCGAAGAAATGTCTCCTCACCTTTCGACTACCAACCTCAAACCGACAAATCTCTTGGGCTGAATTCGGATCACCCACTGGAAGACCCGTCATCTCCCTCCATGGAACCAGCTCTTGCCGCCTAGAGTTTCAGCAATTCCACGAGGAATTGTATGAGAAAAACATCCGAATCATCGCTCCTGATCGCCCAGGTATTGGTCGCTCTGAGTTCCAGCCAAACCGAACCATCGGAGGTTACGCCAGCGATGTTCAGGCTCTAGCCAAGCATCTGGAGCTCCAAGAGTACACTGTCATGGGCACCGGTGTCGGCGGATCCTTCGCTTTGGCGTGCGCCAGACACATCAATCCTGATGACGGGCTCAAAGCGGTGGGCGTACTGTCCGGCATAGCACCATGGGATTGCTCGCTGAACGGTATGTTCTGGATGAACAAGATAAACCTATACATGGCTAAATGGAACCCTGGGCTGTTCAAACGGGTGTACGACATTAGTTGGCCAGGCCACAAGGAGCTACACACGGTTCCGCTCGAGGAACTCGTCGTCGATCCGAGTGTGGAAGAGAAACTAGTCGCAAGGATGGAATCCACAAGCGAAGTTTTCCGGCCCAAAGACCAGGAAGTGATGAAAAGGCCCGGACGTCGCGAGGATATCGCCTCCACCCTAGCTGAGTCGTTCATTCAAGGTACAGATGGCTACATTTACGAGACCGACTTGACTGTGAAGAAATGGGACTTCAAGCTCAAGGATATCAAGTTCGCCTCAGACCGCCACCGACCGCTGGTACTGTGGTTTGGCACGGAGGATGAACAAATGCCTATGCATATGGGAAGATGGATGGCCAAAAGGATTTCTGGGGCGGATTTCCGTCAGGAGGCAGGAGACACACATATGCTAATCAACCTCAAGTTCGTCAAGTTTTGCGAGGAGTTGCTGGAGCTAGCCCAACGGTAATTGCGCATTGGTGTGTCGATTACCTCTTGATAGGCAGTGCACGGCTGGAGGAGAACGGCGTGTTTGGTGTTGATATTGATTCTGTTTACCACTTGACGCTTTGTACTTTGAGGGGTTCAACTTACCTACCCTAGTGTTGTGAGGTGCGCGCGATTGTTAGAACTACTGCACAAATATTGTATCACCAAAATCGAGTTTACTCTTAGCGGGAAAAAAGCCGAATACACACACAGGTAGCCTAACCAGCCATGGATTGACCAACTTGGGTCAATGTTAGAGCATCGCCTGAATCGCGACTGTGAGGCGAAGGAACGCAATCGATTCAAAGGAAACCCATGTATTCTCTAAGCTACTAACTACCCATTCATGTTTGTTCCCACCAAGTAAATATGACAGAAGGAAAAAACCCAAATGCAAATGCGTAAAACTCCGTCAGACGAAGAAATGGGATGTAGGGCTTGGCCATGTAACAATCCAAGCCTGTCCTGTGAACCCACCATCTCGCCGTAGTTTGGCATTCATAAATCCATCTGCCCAGTAAATTAAGCAGTTTCCATTAATTCATCCTTCATCCCTCTCACTGCAATTTTTTTTTTTTTTTCCCGTCAGTCAAACATCGACCTGGTTTTTTGATAGCCTCGTCCCAGCCAATGGCGGGGTTTCGAGGATGGTCCAGCCACAAAGGAAGCAAGCAGCAAAAACAAAAAAAGAAGTAGCGACTGGCCAGTGCCTGCCTGTGGGTGCTGTGAGGTAAGAGCCCGAGGTGGCGCCTTCCCAACCTAGCGAAGACGACCGTGCCACGAACCTTGCCTGCTTCCCATTGCAGGAAGCACGAGAATACGAGAACGCATAACTGAGGGTAAGCGACGGAGGCCGAGGCACGCCACTGCCCAGCTCAGCTCAGCCCAGCCCTCCCGCACAACTGAAAGCTAACGACAGCCAACGACACCGACACTGACGGACACTTGGCCCTTTCATCATCATCACCGTCGGCATCGTTAGCAGTCGCCGCCTCACACGCACCAGCGCTCAACGTGCACGCCTTGGACGTGCTCGAGGACATCAAAGTCGAGCCCGTCCTGGCGGAAGGCCACGATGATCATGTCGAAGTTCTGCTCCAGCGACTCCACCGTCCAGTCGCTCTCGGCCAGCCGCGCAATCTGAGGCACTGCCTCCTGCTTCACCAGAGGATCTGCCCATGCGACGTTGACTTTGTTGGTCAGAACCAGGCTCTTGGCGAGCTCCAGGCCGGGAGAGTTGGCCAGGTGCGCCTGTCCGCGCTTGAAGCCGATGCCCACCACGAGCACCCGTGGCCGCACGCCATCTCGCGCTTCCGCGTATAGGCGGTCTACGGCGCGTTGCGCAACCGCAGCTGGTCGCGCCGTCATCTTCTCCGCTGCCGTCTGCAGTAGCGGGAACGGGCTGTTGGAAAGCAGGTACCAAGGGTTGACTGGGATGCAGTGACCGCCGACACCCAGTCCCGGCGAGAAAGGCATGTAGCCGAAGGGTTTGGTACCAGCGGCACGACAGACCTCAAACGGGTCGATGTTGTGTCCGACGCAGGCATCGGCCATCTCGTTGGCATATGCAATGCAGACCATTCGCTGACAGTTCTCGTACAGCTTCATCATCTCAGCAACCTCGGGTCGCGAGACGGGCACAACTTGGTCGAAGCATTGAGAGTAGAGTCGCATGATGGCATCCAGCGAGCCTGGGATGACATCGTCGAGACCAGACACGACCTTGGGGATGGCGTGGGCAGGCGGTTCAACTCGGCCAGGGTCGACGCGCTCAGGAGACATGCCGGCAAAGTACCCGCGTTCTTTGGCGAGGGGTCCAAGTAGTTCCCGAGTCATGCCAACCGCCACGGAGCTCTCGACCACGACAGTCGCGCCTCGTCGGGCGTAGAGGCCAACGGCAGACAGCGCGCTCCGGAGGTACGACGAGTCAATGGTCTTGTCCGGAAGCAACAGCGTGGGCACCGAGATCAGAAAGTGCGTGGCTTCAGCAAGGTCGCTGGCCTTGGAAGTGAATCGTGCTCTGCTGCCTGCGGCATGCTTTTGCGTCAATTGTTGGGCTCGAGCTTCTGATACATCGAACCCAAGCACATTATAATTGTTCGAGAAGACGTCGACGAGATGTTCGCCAACATAACCGACACCAATGACGGCAACGAGCGGCTCAGTGTTCTTGTCGATGGAGCCCAGGACAGGGTGAAGGAATGCATCCTCTGATTCCGAGACCTCGCTTGGGGGAGTGATGTCGTAGTATCCATGATCGGAGAAACTCCATGCCTTGGAGTCCGCATCACGGGAAATCAGGGGCAGCCCCTGAGTAAGGAGGCTCTGGGGGAGGGTTTGGGCCATGATTGAAACGATTGACGAAGGTCTGCTAACGAACGAGAGGTGAGCGGTGCTTTGAAAGTGGACGGGGCCTTGGGGCAAGATATCCAAAGACAGAAGAGCTGACGAGGGGTTACAGACTTGACTGGGGGCGCAGTGACGCAGTGACTTCGTTCCGAGATCACAATATAGTCAGAGACGGGGAGCGACTTCGTGCTTTGGCCCGACTCCACGTCAGCAGCCTCGCCAAGCGGCGTCCGACAAACAGAGGGATGTTTTCTTCAATTCATGCCCACTTCAACCTGGCCTCAGTCCGGATGCAGTAAGAACGTCTCCCGTGGGCGTGCGGCTCGAGAAGACATTTCCAATGGCCGTCACATACGACGTATTGGACAGGGAGCACCTTTGTCCCGACAGGAGAAGGACGACCCGGCACCCCTGAGCATCAGCCGGAGCCCGCAAGCCGCCACCTCGTAACTTAGGTTCGAGCGACAGGTCGAGTGCTCCTTCGGTTCGTGGTGGTGTCTTGTTTAGCAGCCGCCTTCGGCGTGCGTATCATGGAAGGTCAAGGCACGGCAACTATCCTGGGCCTGGCGTGCCTGCAGCATGGGAAACCAACCCGTCAGGAAGTTTCACAAGCCGGCGAGGCTGTACACACTGGACCTAAGGCGAGGACCAGGGTCGGTGTTTGTTGCTCCTCCAGAACGGTTGGCATACGCAAACTAGCTGAAAGGTGCATGTCCAGGATTACTCGCGCTCGGACCGAGCGAAATTGGCGCGCGAGGACAGGGCAGCTTTGCCAGCTTCAGCAGAAGGAGGAGTGTGATAGTCCGGCAGTACTAAGTACAGAGTCTTAACGCGTACCTCTCAGCCAGAAGTGATCGCCGGGGGTGTTGACGGTGGTCCCGCCCACAGATCTGCGACAGGGATTGAGCAAGGGTTATTGGATCGAGTCGACTGGCTGGGAAAGGCCTGAATCTAACCGAACGATGTTGGCGTCCCAAGCTCCTTGTACCGGTACTTGGAGCGGCCGCAACCCTAGTCCCTCTCCGCGGCCCCGTCGCCCCCCATACCAGCCGACCACACGTGGAGCGGAATATGCTTACTTCATACAAAGTATTGCCTGGGACGAAAATTCAGGAACAGGGCATTGTGCGGGCGCCTTGTCATACAATGGCGTCCAACGACGGTTGTCGTTTCAAGCCACTGAGAACTCAGTCGCACGCCACCACTTCAGAGGAAAGCATCATCTGTTGCCAGATTCAGGGCAACATGCAATCGGAATCATCGCAGTGCAATCAGGGCAGTCCCGGCCACTCGCGCCGGAAGACCGAAAGAGGCTGGTCGCACAGCAACACATGGAGTCGTTACCTCAACGTGGTGTCATGCCAGGCCGTCGAGATACCATTGCCCCTCTCTTCTGACATGCATCTCCCGCCCAGAGGATCAAGAATATTCCGCACAACGCTGACGGGGAAAATTCAAGCCGTGGGGCTTACCAAGTCGGCTTGCGAGGTTTTCGACTGGGGTGGGTGTCATTGCTCGTGCATGGGCGTGCAACTCAAGTTGGGCGTTCTCCTGTGCATGATGTTGCACAACAAAAATAAGTGGGATGAATACGAATTGCGCCCCCGTCACCAGTTCACCCTGCATCGAGTCTAATCCTGGGACGGGTCCGGTTCGGCTTCTTTTCCCAAGGAAGAAGGAAGTCGAATTAGTGGAGTAAGTTGTGCCACCGTCCCATTCAATCCCCTTCAATTCCTGTTGCCAGTATGGTAGCTCGAGGCCGGTGTGCCCTTTAGGGCTGGTTTTGGAGATCGGAACTTGGCGTTGTCTCTCCTCAGCTCCAAGATCAACATGCGACGGGTGCTCTGCTCCGCAATGAGCTGGTTGACCACCATCAGCTGCATATTTCCGACCCAAAGTCACTGCTATATCTACCTTGGTGATGTGATGGATCTACCGATCGCAAGGCAACAGGACAGACCACCAGTGGCGGCACACCCTTTCTTCCCCCGCAGCTCGCGGCTCATATTAGCCACTGCGTCAGCTAAGATGTGATGGCCAACGCAGCAAGGCAGGCTGACGAGGCTTTTCTCACATTGGTCCCAGACAGATAATAAGATCAATAGTCAAGTCCACAACGGAATACGGCTTGGCCTTGAGGTCTGAGGGAAGCGAGAATGGCAGGTTGTTGATGGATGGGCGCCCATTATCCGATAATCCAGACCGCCAGGCCGACACAGGAAGCGTCGGCTGGCTACTTTTCTCGTGTTCCGCCTGGGTGGCCCATCCCACAGACTTACTCCCCTGGTGATTTTAATTCCCATCAGTTCAGCTCAGAGCCATCATGCATGATAGCGCGCCCATGTAAATAGAGTCTCTGTCCTCCGCCTAGCAGTGCCAGACTCTGGTACTCTCTCCTCACCACTCGTCCTTCGTCATTCGTTTCTGCTTGAAGTCTGCTTCCCGAATTTCTCGAGAAGTCCGCATCAAGATGAAGACCGTCATGTCTGCCACTCTCGCTTGCCTTCTGCTCAACGCCGGTGCAGCCCTCGCAGGCCCAGCCCCGGCCGGGTTCCTTACACCGAGGCACGCCGTCCTGCAAGGACGTGCCGGCACTGAGTGTGGTGAGGGGTATGGACGGTGTGATCCAAGTTCATGCTGCTCGGAGAGCGGCTACTGTGGCACTACGACGGAGTTCTGCGCTGGATCTGGCTGCCAGTTGGAATACAGCGACTCCTGTGATACTTTGTAAGGCTCCCCGGGATCTGGGGTAAGGCGGAGATGCGGCGCAGTAGCTAACATCCGGAAACTCAGCTTCGGCCCCGGCGGGAGCAGCACCGCGAGCATTGCGCGACCCAAGATTGGCAATGTGCCTTATGGTGTGTTTTGCAACCCGGATGTCGCGATGCCTCGCACGGCATACGGGAGACAGGAGAATGCGGCGGGAAACAAGCTGACAGAGACATGACAGGTAGCCTCATCACGACGTGCACCGAGCCTGGAACGGTCGCGCTGACGTTTGATGACGGCCCATATGACTACACCAATGACATGTTGGACCTCTTGGATGAGTACGATATCAAGGCAACCTTCTTTATTGCCGGCAACAATAGGGGCAAGGGCCACATCGACGACTCGTCGTTGGACTGGCCTGGCATACTTCGACGCATGTATGCCGCGGGCCATCATATTGGCAGTCACACGTGGACTCACCGCAACCTCAACGAGGTCAACAGCACCATCCGGAGGTCGGAGATGATCTACAACGAGATGGCCCTCCGCAACATCTTCGGGTGGATTCCCACTTACATGCGGCCACCTTACCTGGAGTGCAGCGCCGGCTCAGGCTGCCAGGCGTTGATGAGCGAGCTTGGCTACCACGTAATCAATACCAACCTGGACACCAAGGACTGGGAGTACGATACTCCCGCGCTGATCCAGATGGCCAAGGACCGGTACTCGGCCGGGCTGTCTGATGTCTCCAGCAGCAACAAGTACGTGGTGCTTGCGCATGACGTGCACGAGCAGACAGTCACGAATCTGACAGCCTACATGATCACGACGGCCCAGGACCGTGGCTACAAGCTCGTGACGGTCGGTGAGTGCCTTGGCGACCCGGTAGCAAACTGGTATCGCCAAACGTCGACGGGCCCATGCACCGCCAGCTCCTGCACGGCGAGCGCCACCAAGACGACGGCGACTCAGACGTCCACCCGCTCGGCATCTTCCAGCACTGCCACGTCGACGGGGATTGTCATCTCGCCCAACCAGCAGTGTGGCGGCACTACGGGATACACGTGTATTGGCTCTGGCTTTGGCAATTGCTGCTCCTACTACGGCTTCTGGTAAGTTTTGTCGAGGTTGTCGGGGCACTGAGGTGTCGATGATTTCAGCCTCGTGCATTGCATATCCTATCTGCATCTTTCGCCTCCTCCTCTTATCCTCTATTATCCGCCTTCTCCACGCCCCCCTTTTCCCGTCCGCCGTTGTAAGCGACACGCCTACTGGGTACAAGCAGCTAACGCTGTTTTCTTTAACTTTTACCCAGCGGCTCTAGTGATAGCTACTGCGGCACTGGTTGCGACACCGACTTTGGCGAGTGCAACCCAACTTCGGGGGATGTCAGCGACACGACCAACGGCCTTTGCGGAGCGGCCTTTGATGCCACATGCGCCAACTATGGCACCAAGACCTGCTGCTCGCAGTACGGCTTCTGGTAAGCACACGCTTCTGTCTCCTGTTTCTGTTCCTTGTTCCTTGTTCCTTGGGAAAACACCCGTCATCGACGCGGCACATGGATGCCGAAACCAACCCCCCTTACATACAGAAAAAGGTTGGCTAACGAATCGTGTCTTCTCCCCGTGCAGTGGAAGCACTTCGGGCCACTGCGGCTCGGGCTGCCAAAGCGGCTTCGGAACGTGCAACTAATGGGAACTGAGACATCCGCCAGCCGTCGCCGGTGGCAGCGGGATCGTCATAGGGCGTGGCTAGCGTGAACGTCAGAACCCTCTTAGATTCCTTTTCTCCAGGTTGGGCAGGGCTTACGGGAACGGTAGCTCCGTGTGGCGTCTGCCGCGAACCGGGGGTTTGACATGGAAGATGGAAAACTCGGGGCGATTCTTCCTTTCTTAGTCTTGGCCCTTTGGCCCCTTGGCGGCCCGCGCAACATACACGACATACTGTAGCGCGATGGCCAGTCCAATTTTAGTTTTTTAGTTTAATAACGCCGTCCAAAAAAAAAAAGAACACGGCCCTTATGCTTAATGTTTCGTTTCAGGCTATGCATCACTTGCCTTTGCCGTCGGGAAGCCAACGACGCCTCTTTTCTTTCTTGGGGCCTGAAACTTGTAGCTTACTTAGATGGGTCTTGTTTACTCCCGTCCCGAGCCACGAGCACGAGTGTTGTACACGCACATCCATGATCCTCGTCGGGCTGGCGTCGAGGCTCCGCTCCATACGCGGCTCCATGGCTCCATCTCAATCTCCAGCTCCATGCATGCATGCCGGGCCGTTTATTTAATTAATCTATTTTGTTTCCCTTCCGTTGCATTTTTAATTATGTCTGCTGTTTTTTTACTCCGATATCCCTGTCAGTTCGTCATGTCAGGTCCCTTGGTCGCCCAGCCAGCCGGCTGGGAAAGCGGATCGTCTCAGCTTGAGACGCTCGAGGCCAAAGAGCAGCTGAGCGGATATGTGAAAGAGCCAGGGCAGCCCCCTATGGATGAATGGAGCCCAAGCCGGCGCTTTGGAGATGGGCACTTTGCAAGAGCGTACATTAGTTTCTGCTCGGATATAGATAGATAGGCGCAACGTCGCACAGCTGAAAACAAGACGAGGGCTCAAGCCCCGTAGGCTCTCACAGTCAAACACACGCCATTCTGCGTGAGGCTCTTGGCTCGTTCGTATGGAGAGGAGGTCGCCCGTATTCCCACGTGTGATGCAGCCGCCCACACACCCCCTTCATCTCCCTCTCTCTCTCGCACGCTCCCAAAATAGGGCTTTGGTGCAGATCTGAAGGGCGCGGAGTGGACTATCCCCACATTCTCCATTTTCCCAGCCATCCCACTCCCGCTCCGCCAGTAGAGACGCTGGGCCGGGGGTGGGACACACACACACGACGGGCCTCGACACTTCACAGCATTACGCGGGACGGCCAGGCACACCTCTTCCAATCGAACGGAGAGGGAGGGGCAGAAGTATTTTTTTTTCTTTCCTTTCTTTTCTGTGCAAGGTGTGGCTGCGCCCCGGGTTCCGGACGAGCTGCAAAGGGGGACTCATTCGTCGGGGGCGTTTGTGCACCAGCCATGAGATTGGATTTTGGGGTTACGAGTACAAATGTAGGAACGGGAACGCAATTACAGGTCGGCAAAGGGGCAGAGAGACGCTGTGCAACGGCGGGCCGTCCGTCGGGTAGGGTGGCATGGCATGGCATGACGGGAGAACGAAGCAACGAGAATGAAGTAAAGAAGAGAAATGAAAAGAAAAAACGCCATCATGACTTTAAACGCTTAAGTCCGCGCATGGTGTGTCTTGGCTGACGACAGCTCTTGGTCGGCCGTTGCGTCGAGGCTACCTCTCTAGGCCGCTTCAGCTTGCCTTGGCGAGCCACCGCAGTCTGTAACATGCTATTCTCATCTGCCGGCGGGGGAGTCTATAATATTACAGGTGAGGTGAGGTGAGGTGTCCTTTTGAGGGGGAGGGGGGTTGGCGAACAAAGGTGCCGGGTGAGGGGAGGGCGCCGCGGGGAGAGTCCCCGGCCGCGGGTGGCGTACGGTGGGTTGACGGTCGTTGGTGTTGATGTTGTTGAGAGAAGCAAGCCATGTTGAGAGTTCCGCGGGTGTCGTCCTTGGCTGCGTGGCCCTTCCTTGGTCTTGGGCCCTGAACTGAACCTGAACCTGAACATGGCTCTGTACGTGTATCGGTACATGTACATTCATTGCATGCTCGACACGAACCCCTGTGCATACATACAGGACTAGGACTGCAGGTCTGCTGCAAGGCCCGGGGCAAGTCCATGATCCATTCGTGCCCATCCGTGATCCCATCTCCGCCCTCTCCTCACTTGTCGTTGTCACTGTGACTCTCACGCTCACGCTCACGGCCTTGGCAGGCGTGCTGCCTCAACTCGCTCGCTCGCAATCCCGCATCTGATAATCCAGCTCGGAGGGGCGCCAACCGATGTGACCGTTCCGCTCTCCGCCTCCCAAGCCCGCATATACATGTATGTATGCATATCGTAGTCGGGCTTCGGGCTGACGGGGACAGGACAGGGCATCGAGGATCCGCCGATGCGGGACCATGTCCCATCGTCACATCGTCATCATTGACCCCTGGGCCCCCCTGGCCGCCGCGAGGTGCTCTCGACGCCCGCCCTTTTCTCTCCCACAAGCAATCCCATCCCGCCATCACGCTTCTGGGCGCATCTTCGTGGTCAGCAAACAAAAAACCGCAAGGGTTAATGGACGGTGCAAAGACGATTCGCCATCTGCGGGCGAGATGGGGGCATTCCCGCCACACCGGTCATCCGCGCATTTCACGAGGCAAGAAGAGAGAAGAGAGTCTTGGCTGGCCCAGCGGGAGAAGGCAGGCCCATCACCGATCCCTCCCCCAATGTCGGGGCCCTCTGCTCCCCGTGTTGATCTCCGATCTAGGCACGCGCGCGGGTAACAGCATGAAAGCCGCAAACACTTCACCTACTGTACCCTCGCACGCCCGGAAACTCCACGCCCGCCGAAGCCAACAAAACAGAAACAGGGGAAGACTTCCCGGGTGAGGCCAGCTTTCCATTCTCGTCAGTTGAGCTCGGGCTTCCGACCGTTGTGTCCTTGTTTTTTTCCTTCTTACTTCTTACCTCTTTCTTTCATGTAGCTTAGAGGCGAGGGACGAAACCCAGGCTGCGAGCAAATATTGAGCAGCGGTTGCACCAGCGCGGCTTGTTTTTGCTGCATCGTGGACCAACAAGATCCTAGTCAAAGGACCCAGGCATTCCGCGGACGATCCCTGCTGCTTTGGTGTATTTTGCAGCGCCCAAAGAGTGTTCGTCGGCAGATGCACTAGGGGATCCTGGAAGTGCGGTCAAACAAGAGAAAGGAAAAATAGCTGGCTTCTTCCACGCTGACTGGGCCACAGTAATGATTCGAGCCCAGGATACGCATATAGGCTTGGATGTGGATATGGAGTACCTTGCCTTACCAACCATCGGTTGCCATACAACCCATATTCGTAGGTAGTACATACATCCCCATCCCAACCGTCTAACTACGGGTCCGTTCAGGTAGGATCGCGCGTATGAGGAGGGCCCGCTGAATAAACCCATGCCCCGTCCAACGGGCGAGGATTCTTTTCCCGCCCATGTCCCTGTCTCGGCACGGGAACAGCGAAGGCCGGGAAGCAGAGCAAGATGGCTGACCGTCGACGCCGGACCGTCAAACAATCGGCTGAAGAGGAAGAGAAGCAGCCAAGCCAGGGGCGTGTGCTTGGGCGGTTTTCTTTCCCATTCTCTCCCGCCCGCCCAAAACAAAACCGTATACTTACTCCCCCAGGGGGACAACTCAATTATTCGCCCCGTGGCGCGAGGGACAGCAGTAGCTACGCGCACGCAAGCATGCGGGCATTAGTCCCCTCCCCAGGTGAGGCCAATCCACCCCCCTCCCTGGCGGACTGTTCGTATTAGGCGCGGCCGAGAAGACGATGGGGTGGATGGATGCGCTGTCGTGCTATGTGCCGGGGCTGTCTCCCAGGGGGGCTCCCTTTGTTCGCCTTGTCTGGCTGTGTCGTTGGAAGCCGACGCAGTGGTTCTCGTCGAGAGGCGCCCCCCCTGGGTGTAAGGCAAGGTAAGGTATCTGGCAAGGTGTATGGTGTATGGTGTCTTTGCAAGGACCAGCTTGGCCTTGCAGGGCGAATCGCGAGCACGTTCAGCGGTCTCTCTGCTGCCGGACGGGCTGGTCTTTGCTCCGCGTTCAGAACCTGCTATAGCTTCGCTCTTCCCCAGGTTCGTTTCTCTTCTCTCCTAGCTTCCGTCAACCCCAGTCACTCGCTCGACTCTGATCCCCGTTCTCGCTTGAGAGCATCTCTTGCCCCAGTCGTATATTGCGACCCTGCCCATTGTCGGGGAAAACCTTTCGTTCCGTTCTTCTGTCGTTGCCGCTGCTGTCGTCGGTGCTGCTGTCGCTGTCGTCGTCTTCGTTATTTACTGTTGCTGCGTCGTCGAGCTCCCTCCGTCACGCACCCAGTATCTCCTCCCTGTTCGTCGACACCCAATTCAATCCAACCCTTCCCCATCACTCGCTTCCGCATAGCCGTTCGTTGCTGTGCTTTGTGAGGGGCTGGACCTCGACCCGGCGGTGAGCTCGTCGTGTCTCTGGGAGACGCATCTTCGTCCACTTCGAATACCTCAACCACTTGGCAAGGACATATATCTCTGTCACAATGAACAGTCCCCGGTTACCAACCCCCAATGGGGAGTCCGCTGCGTCCTCTTCGGACCGAGTCAACAGAGTGGACCGCATTGGCCCTCCGGTTTCCTTCACTCAGCCCGCGCAGTATCAACTACAGCGGCCGGGCGGAACCACCTCCCGAGATTCGGTGAGTATCCCTTCTCTTTCACCCGTGTCACAATCTCCAGTGTGTCGTTGCCATGAGACGTTGCTGACGCTGTCCCAGTCCGTGATCCGCGGTATCAATGGCAGCTTCGCCCCGGGGGCGCAGACGCCGCGCTCGGGAGTCACCCACGCCTCCTGGTTGTCGCAGGGCGTCGACTCCAACTTGTCCTTCACATCCTCGATCCAGCAGGAAGAGGCCAAGCTGCGTTGGGACTCTGATGAAGAGCTCAAGAAAATGTCCAAGGACGTGCTCCGCCTCCAGAAATGGGCTCTCATCTCCGGTCTCGCCATGCTCAACGGCGCCCTCATCTACGTCGGATACGTGTACTCCGAGGTGTACTACTTCTTCCTGGTCCTCCTCAGCTCCAACACCATGCTCCAGGCCGCCATGTGCATCTGCATCGCGCTCCACTGGTTCGTCACCCACGTGCTCCTGTTCTGGTGGCACGCCAAGGAGAACATCCCCGATGAGCCGGAGAAGATGGTCATGCTGCTCCCCTGCTACAACGAGACGTACGATGAGCTGAAGCGCTCGCTGGACTCATTGATCACCCAGAAGAAGATCGACAACCACCCCCGGGTCATCTTCATCGTCGTCGACGGCAACGTGCGCGGGCCCGGCATGGAGAAGACGACCCAGGGTTACCTCCTCGAGGACATCCTGGAGCCCGGCCCCTCTCGGTTCTTCGAAAACGGATATCGTGCTCGCGACGGCCTCTTCATGCCCGTCAAGACGCAAACGGGCTTCTACAAGGGCATCCCGTACGTCTTCGTCGGCAAGCGGTACAACCAGGGCAAGCGCGACAGCTTGTGCTTCGCTCGATCGTTCCTGTATCACTTTAAGCAGCGCTCCGAGAACATCATCACCATGTTCAACAACGAGCTCTTCGAGTACCTGGGCAACAACTTCGTGCAGGCGGGCGTCGAGAACATCGACTACCTCTGCGGCATGGACGCCGACACCGTCTTCGACGACTACTGCATCTGGGAGATGCTGGTGGAGATCCGCAAGAACCCCAAGGTGGTCGGCGTGTGCGGGCACGTCTGCGTCGACTACGACGGCCACAACTGGGGCTGGTGGTCGCTGTACCAGTCGGTCGAGTACTCGCAGACACAGGGCCTGCGCCGCATGTTCCAGTCGCGCATCACCGGCAAGGTCAACTGTCTGCCCGGGTGCTGCCAGCTGATCCGCGTCGACGAGGCGACGTTTGGCGACTCGGTGCTCCGCGAGCGCTTCGGCTACTGCCCCAAGCCCAACGATGTCATGACGCAGCACATCATGGGCAACTACTCCGAGGACAGCATCCACGCGTCCATCATCTTCAGCCTGTTCCCGGCCAAGCAGACGGCGCAGGCGCTGCGGGCCAAGGCCTTCACCATCGTGCCGCAGAACTGGAAGGTGTTCCTGTCGCAGCGGAAGCGCTGGGCGCTGGGCAGCATCTCGAACGAGTTCGTCATGATCTTCCGGCCGGGCATCATCCTCATCGAGCGGCTGCAGAGCATCATCGCCGTCGTCACCTGGGCCATCACGCCCTTCATCATCGCCGCTTTCGTCCAGCTCATGATCGTCTTCGCCAAGCGAGGCAAGGAAGTCATGTCAGACCCCGTTTTCCTGGGGCTGATTTGTGTTTTGTTCTTCCGCTACGTAAGTGCTGACCCTCCCATTTCCCTCGCGTCCAAGCGTTCCATCGCAGTCTAGACTCAGCCGTGGCGCATCCGCCAGGCGGCTTTCGTACTCTGTGGCTGACCGAACAATCCAATAGGTCTACTCTTTCTGCATTGGCTTCTGGCTACCACGAAACAACCTCGAGCGTTTCCAGTATTTCGTGGGATTTTTCCTGCATCTCCTCACGTCTCCGTTCATGAACATCATCATTTTGGTTTACTCTCTTTTCCACTCCGACGACTTCAAGTGGGGCAAGACCCGAGAAGTCGTCCGCGGCGACGGCGACGAAAAGAACTTGGACGACGCGGGCGGCCGCGGCACCCACTGATCATCGTACGGTGATCATCGCATGGATGGATAGGTGCCCTGCAACCGCCCCCGTCACGAACTAGTCCCGAGCCTTGGGGCCGAAACAAGGCAAAATAATCTCCTTATTGGGTCTCTTTTTAATGGATTTAATAGAAAGGCAAAAAGAAACAGAAGAGCCGGATCTGGATATACGCATGGATCAAGGGGATATGGATGAATATGGATTTGCATAGCATATTGTCAAATACTTAAAAAATACCGTAGCCATAGGCGGGGGCTGCGACTCTCTGCGAGAGAAATACACTGGGCGCAACGCGTCGTTTTGATTCAGCGCATATTGGTCCATTTTCTCGTACAACGGCAAGACTGTTTTTGAGATCATTTCAGTGACAGCTCCTCAGCCAGCCTCACATCAGCTGGGCTGGGCTGAGCATGCATGTCTCTCTGCCTTACGTCCGGCCAGCTGGCTTCACATGGGAGTGAGAAAAATGGGGATCCCAATCACCGTCCACGCTTTGGGGCTTCGGGCCAGCATAAACACCGCCGCCACGCCATGGCAGCCCATCAAGTCGTGACTGGGCGTGTTTGGAACCCAAGGATCGATGACCGGATCGAACAGCCGAAATACGTGGGAAAGCCTGTTTGTCAGTGGTAGACTCTTCACGGCATTTCTTGGACGTTGCATCGAGCCAGAGCCTGCTTGTTGCTGTTGGTCATAACCCGCGCATCGTGTCGTTGGCTCTCGCTCTCATACGCCAGTCCCAAATGCGCGTTGGCTTCGACGTCCGCCAAGCCAATAATGTCGGCAGCCAAGAACACGGCAACGAAGACGGGGTTAGATTCGGTCGCTAGTGGCTTCAGCATCTTTTCGAGACGACCATTTATGACTCTTCATCATACCGGGCTTTTGCGAGCATCAATTCTCGTTCACCTATCCTCTCGATCGTACACGTGCACCAGTCCTTGTCTTGGTTGGAAAGCCCCGCGGTGCAATGCGCTGACTCCGAGACGAGACAACTGAAAGGTACAAGCGCAAGGAATGCCAGACACACAGTGAACCTCTCATGTGACAGTAAGTCAGCCAATAGCAGATACCGAAGGTCTCAAGGTCAGCTGGTATTATGACTTGGGCTTCTTGCAGTTTTATCGAGATGGATATTGCGCTATGCTTGAGAAATATTACTTATTGCATACTGAACTTCTGCTCCGCATTCCATGATTCCCCATAATGCAACTTTTACCCGTTACAGGTCTGAGGTGTGTCTTGCCCTGGGTCTCGGGCAGCCAGGTCACGATCCAGAGACAGTCAGGACGCTGAGACAGCCCAGAATATGGACACAAGTCTCAGATTTCATGAAGAACTTCCCCAGGCCCATCTTCCACCCTGTACTTAGTACTTATTGTTCCCACGTCAAAAATAATGGGTAAACAATGATTCAAGTAATCACTAGACACAACATAGGCAGTGCATAACCACTCAAAAGGACAGGTAAGAGAACTCTCTTCAGAGGGAGCCCCTAAACTGTAAAGACTTTTAGATCACCATCCGGAAAGTCAGGAATCATAAGAGCAGTTAACTAGATAATCCTCAGGGAAACGCCAGAACAACGCCGTTATGATTTCGGGGCCGTGGAGCCAAGGCTCCGAGCGACGTCCGAGATGGCCCCACACACGGCTTCCTATTTCGGAAGCGGCCCGGGCCGGCCGCGATTAGCTCGGCCGTGACTGTTGCGGCGTTTCTGAACACTTCACTTACTCATCCGGTATGCAAAGTCAGACGGTTTTTGGTTAAGGATAAGCGAGTTTCTTACATGCCGCGTTCGATGCAAGAGTCGATGCAGTCTACAAGGTTCAGTCTGACATGTCAGTTGGTCCTGGGATCTTTCTGGGCCGACCGAGATGCACAATCCCCCTTGCAAGTCACAACATCGGTCAAACCCCTCACTTGGATGCGTGGGAAACATCCCGGATCAGCTCGATGCGGCAAGGACAAACTCCGGTGATCAGCGTCATTCATCTGCCGCTCGATCTCGTCGGGCTTTGATGCGTTGGCAATGCTCCGGGTAATGCACATCCCCCATGTCTGGCAGGACTCTTTGTCGGCGCGTCAGTTATCCAGACTCGAGTTCCACGGTCAGCCCTGCAGTCCTCCCCACCCTCCGTCCAACACCATCGAGGCATCTCCAACACCATCAGTATTAGCCTTGTCATGCAGCTGACCCAACTTGCAACCCATCCAACCTCTCCGCAAGGCGCCCAACAAGGCAACGTGCTTGCTTTCAGCCCTGGGAGCCTGGCCAAGGCAGGCTACATCGCCCACCCCGCCTACACTGCGCATCATCGCCATTGGCTGATGATACATCGCGCTGCGAGGGCTGACCTCTTATACCGCAGAGCAGCCCACTCGCATCGGCCTTCTTGGGACCCTCTCCGACCTTGGAGCTCAGCCTAACCGTATTGTGCCTTGGAATCGTGACGTGCCCATGCAACTCTACCAACAATGCGGCTTCTCATAGTGTCCCCACACGAAGAAGCTGTCGCGGCCCCCAACCACATTCGGCTTCTTGCGATGTAGAGCAACAGCAGCAGTGCCCGCAAACCGGGCATCAGATGACTAGTATGCGTAGCAGATGGTTGCCTCCGGTGATAAGGCAGTGTGGGTGCATGCGCCGCACGAAAAGAGCTCACAAAAGGGAGGGTCTCGCCGGGTTTTGGCCCCAGGCCCAGGCACTTCTTGCACATTCGCGACGACGTTGTATTCACTTCTGTCAACCGAACCCCCAGAAAAGCGCCTTCAGGGAGACTATCGACGCAGCATGGCGACGACTACAGATGAGCCGCTTCCCCACTCGCTGGCGATTCGTCAAGAGGTCCATGTCATCACACAAACCCTGTCATGGGCACATACGACCTTTACGACTCACGTTACACTGGGCGGCGAGCCGACGGACACGACACAGGCCACGGATAATCACCAAGGCACCGGGGGCCTTTCGGACGCCCAGATCGGAGCCATTGTCGGGTCCGTGGTTGGCACGTTCGTGCTGGTCGTGGCCATCCTGTGCTGCTGCTGTCAGCGTCGGCCTCGACCAGTGCGGCATAACAGCCGACGCAGCTACGCGAGCTACAGCAGCTCTTACATGGAGGATTTCCCCGAGCCAGCGCCGCCCAAGGGCCACTGGCGACGCACGCCGCAGCCCATGCCGCAGCCCAGCCCAGTGCAGTGGCCGCCCCCGGTTGCCGAACGCGTTCCCGGAGGTCCGAAGTTCCCGACCTACCGCGCCAACCCGATCCCGAACCCTCGGAAGCCCACCCGGCATGTTGGTTGAGGTATACTTCTGACTTGGTTGAAGTTTGTTAGGACGGCTTGGGCGTGTACGTATTGTGCAGTCCAAAGAGTCCGGTCTTACTAGACGAGGATCATGGGGTCGGAACCGGGCAGGCTTCTCAGTCATGATGTTCCTGTTATTTCACTGTTGATGGACGGAGTTTCCTAAAGCGGGAACGCAGGATATGAGCTTGTAAGTGTCATGCCAGGTTCCGCTTGACAGCCTGATTCTTACAATGAGCGTTGAAGGTTTCAGATATCCAGCCTTGAGCACAATATGTCGATTATAGTCTTGGTTTCTTTCGTAGCGACTGGAGCGATAGTGGGAGCCTTTATGATTTCTGGATGTAATGTTCTTGAAGATACCGATTGATGTTTGAACGTGCGCAACTACTCAAAGGTCATCTCGGTGTATGTCATTAATCGTCATCCACGACACCATCGCTTACTATGTTTCCCCTGCCAATTCTGTTACACAAAGAACAAAAGCCACATGATGCAATCCTCTGGTTTGGTTCACCGACGACCTATTATAACTGGGAGCTTAAACAACAATCTTCTCACTCGAAGCACAGCTGTGTTGCTTCCCGACAACCTTGGCTTTCGCCTCCCACTTCTCAAAGCTCAATGCCACGGCCCGCTTGCTCTTAGGGTTGGTAGTGGTCTGAGCTCGCGGAGGGACGCCCTCCAGACTCAACGCAAACTGAGCCGCCGCTCGGCCGGCAGCCTTGGCGTTGAGAGTCAAGGCACCCCAGTGGATGTTGTCAAGAGTATCGCACGCCAGATGGTAGCAAGGGTCGGTAACGGGGTCTGCGCCAGTGAAGATGCCCGAAGATGGGATGCCGAGTTCGAGGAAGGCAACGTAGTCGGAAGAGGATCCGAATTCACTTTGAAGTTCATCAGCCTTGAATATCGCTAACGTGAGGAGAGAAAAGCGTACCTGTACTGGGCATCCTTGCCCTTCTTTCGAAGCCAGTTGAAGATGATATCGCCACCAACCTTGTCTGCGTCGTTGTTGGCATACACAGCGTAGATGGGATTGGGAGAACCGATCATGTCGTAGTTGAAGTAGAATCGGATCTTATCAGCTTCTCCTGCAGTCAACTGAGAGCCGTAGTAAAGAGACCCGACCAAGCCGCTCCTGAAAAATAGTTAGTCCCTGGTGCAGTCACAACTCTCCCTTCCACTTACTCTTCAGCACCCCACCAAGCGAACCGGACCTTGTTGGTATATCCCTTGTACTTGGTGAAAGACTTGGCGATCTCGAGAATGGCTGCAGTTCCGCTACCATCGTCGTTGATTCCAGGACCAGCTTGCACGCTATCGAGATGGGCTCCCAGCACGACGACGTTGTTTGGGTCGCCCTCCTTGGTCTCAGAAATAATGTTCCAGGTTTCCCGAATGTCGTTGACGGAATCAACTAAGAGGGTAACCTCAAGAGTCTCGCCGGCTGCAATGCGCTTTTGCCACTCAACGCCGACTGCGTTCCTGATGACGCCAACTGGCACGAGCAGGCCAAGGTTCTCGGCACCGAGAGTAGCACCGCCAATGCTGTCGCCGGGAGTCTGGTTGATGAGGACAACGGCCAGCGCTCCATGCGCCTTGGCCAGCTTCAGCTTGTCGGAAATGGCGCAGGTTCCACGCAGCACGAGAGCGATTTTCCCAGTGGCATCGATTCCATCCCACTGATCTTTGAAGCAGCCAGAACCACGCTCAACATCGTCAGGAACTGCGATAAGCTCCGCAGTCACACCATCCGGGACGGGGGTAGCAGTGTTGTACATGAGAGTGACGACATAGACATCTTCGCCGTCTGGCCCACGCACCCAGATATCCCGGGTCTGTTCGAATGTATGGTTGAATGGCTGGACAAAGGTATCCAGGTACTTTCCGTACTTGCCCTCGACTTGGTTCAGGATGTAGTCCAGGGAAGCCTTGTAGCCGGAAAGGCCAAAGGCTCTGTTCCCGCCATTCTTGTTTGCGATTTTATTGAGATCGGAGAGGGTCGTCTTGAGCCTGGAACTGTCAGATATTTCCTTTCCAGACGGGATGTCTTGATGAATATGCCTACTTGGATTTCTTGATGTCGCCCTCAACCTGACTGGCCGTCAGCTTCTTGCCAGTCACCTCGGCCGCAAACAAAGCTCCGTAGAGCAGACCAGTGAGAAGCTTCATAGTGTAGGATAATGACTCTCAGGAACCCACAACGCTGTGTGGCGAAGCTTGTCGTGCAGAGTCAGAGGTGGCTTATGGCTGGCAGCCACGAGGCGGTTATATAGCACAACATTATTAGAGAATTCGTAAGTGGATCAACAAGCTCCCCTCAATCCGGTCGCACGAAGCATGACGATCATCGCATACTAGGCAATCAAGCTTGCAGGTTATTCCTTATGAGGAAACTCGACAGCTCTCTGAGCCTATCGGCAGCTGGGCGGAAACGGCAGGTCACAAAACAGAGCAGCTTGGCGAGCGGGTTGGCGCCGAAGCCCATGCAGTGGCGCAACAAATGGTGATGTCTTATTTGCTGGACCGAACGGGGATGTGAGAGAGTGCAACGGTCGACGCGGGGGGCGAATGGGAATGTCCCCAAGAAGGGGAAGTGGGTGGGCTACACAAGGCCATCGATGGCGAGACGGATAATGACGAAAGAAACAGGTGGAAGAATTGGTGATGGTGATAGGCCGTGACGGAAAAGGCGGAGTGGGGAGGGGAACTATTGTTCGGGACAAGGCGAGCTTCCAAAAGGTCCCCGACAACCGTCATCATCGATACAGACCCTGTCCATGACTGATGGCAACATACGAGACGAGGAGATGTATCTTTTCAACAAAACCAAGCCTACCCGGGAGCTGCTCTCCAGAAGAACGGTTCTGGAGTGTCGCGATAAGGTTGGGAGAAAAGGCGGAAATTAAGCTTACTTTAGTATTTGGGGTTGACTAGGGAGGTGCTGCACGAAAGATGATGCCTACTGTAGATGATAGCCCTTCCGATTGCTGACGGGTAAGTTAGTCTGTGGCTTTGGAAGTTCTGTTAGTTCATGTAGATCCTCGGCCGAGCTCTTGAGCCATAGCGAGAAGCTGAGGAAGCCGATAAGATAAGGATAACAGAGAAGGAGTGGGAATTCGGTGTCTCGGTATTGACATCCATCATGACTAAGTCATCGCCTTCCCACGGATAGACTCGGCATTGGCGGGGTAGTTGGAACAACCGTAGTACGTAAAGTCTGTCCTTGTCCCGCCAAAACCATACGAGCTGATTGACTGAGCCGCGGCCGTCATGGCAAAAGAGACTCCGCCGTGGCGTGCTTCCTCCGAAACAGACCATTTTCTATTCTTCTTTTCGCAATCCCGTGTTTTCGCTCTGTCCTCGAGCTTCATCTGAGTGTTTTGCCTCCTCCTCGTCTCTCCCTCTCGATATCCAACACAACACCGCAACAATGGCGTCCCAGGTCCCCCATAACCCTCCTCGCCTCGCCACCGTCCTCTCCGCCACCGAGCTCATCGGCAACACCCCTCTCGTGCGTCTCAACAAGGTGCCCCAGTCTCTGGGAGTTGAGTGCGATGTCTACGTCAAGCCTGAGCTGTTCAGCGCTGGAGGTAGCGTCAAGGACCGAATCGCCTTGAGAATGATCGAGGAGGCCGAGAAGAGCGGCCGGATCAAGCCTGGAGACACCTTGATTGAGCCCACCAGTGGAAATACGTGAGATCAGCCTTGCGCCACCCGTGACTTGCTGGACTTTGTCTAACCATCTCGTATAGTGGAATCGGTCTCGCCCTCGTTGGCGCCATCAAGGGCTACAAGACCATCATCACTCTCCCCGAGAAGATGTCTGCTGAGAAGGTCTCGGTCCTCCGTGCCCTCGGTGCCACCATCATCCGCACCCCTACCCAGGCTGCTTCGGACAGCCCCGAATCCCATATCGGTGTCGCTCGCCGCCTCGAGAAAGAGCTCCCCAACGCCCACATCCTCAACCAGTATGACAATGTGGATAACCCCCTTGCCCACGAGTTTGGCACCGCAGAAGAGATCTGGGAGCAGACGGGTGGCAACATCAAGGCCATCATTGCCGGCGCTGGAACCGGAGGCACCATCACTGGTCTCGCTAGGGGATTGAAGAAGCATAACAAGGACATCAAGGCTGTGGCAGCCGACCCTCACGGCAGTGTCCTTGCTCTTCCCGATATCCTCAACCAGGAGCATGCGGATGAGTCGTACAAGGTCGAGGGTATCGGTTACGACTTCATTCCTGACGTCCTGGATCGCCAGATCGTGGACAAGTGGTACAAGACCGATGATCAGCAGTCCTTCTACCTTGCCAGGAGACTCATTGCCGAGGAAGGTCTCCTCGTTGGCGGTAGCTCTGGTTCTGCCATGGCAGCCATGCTCCTCGCCGTCAAGGAGTACGGCTTCAAGAAGGGCGATGTTGTCGTCGTCATCCTGCCCGACAGCATTCGAAGCTATCTGTCCAAGTTTGCCGATGATGACTGGCTTGCCGCCAACAACCTGCTAACTGTCACTGGTCTCGAGTCTACCGCGAAGGATAAGAAGACGACTGACCCCTACGAAGGGGCGACCATTGCATCGCTGCGTCTCAAGCCTGTGACTTCAGTTGGCGTTTCGGCCTCGTGCTCCGAGGCCATCGAGACCATGCGAGACAAGGGCTTTGATCAGCTCCCTGTTCTTTCCGACGCCGGCTACAAGCTGGTTGGTCTGGTGACGCTGGGCAACCTCCTGAGCTATATTTCCCGTGGACGTGCCACGGCCCAGAGCCCGGTCAAGGACGTCATGTTTGACTTTGCTCGACTCGACGAGATCGTCACTGATCCTCGAGAGCTCGCCTCTCCTAACAAGGCTGGCAAGAGAAGAAGCTTTGTCGAGATCACCATCGACACGCCCCTCACCACCCTGAGCAAGTTCTTCGAGTGGAACAGTGCCGCCGTCGTCACTGAGAGAACTGGCGACTCCAAATCTCTGTCCAAGCCCATTGCAGTCGTCACCAAGGTCGACCTGCTGAGCTGGATGGTTAACAAGAAGCTGTAGATATGCTTCACAAGAGGGAACGAGTACTCATGTGTTCAACGACATTAACGTCTGGCGTTCCTAGGATAGATTGAGAAGCGAGGAATTTCTGGATAGCAGGTTAGAATAGGAAGCTGGAAACTGGTGCGTAGACTCAACATCTACAGGTCAATCTGCGAGGTATTTGGATTCATGAATTAAATTATCATAATTATTGTTGATGTATCGGAGTAAGTCCTAATCATTGCTCAACGTGACTTGCACAATGCACACGACTTTATATTCTCTGGGCAATCCACCACCACCACTTGTCTGCACCTGGGCCGTCACCCGTGACATTGCCGGGAATGACGTCCACCTCAATTTCAAACTCTTGCAGCTGACTGAACGTGAACTTGGATGAACCGTACTCTCCCAGCCAGGAATCCTGCTCCTCAGAGCCAATCTCGTCGCTTCCCACACCAGAGTCCAACAGGCCCTTGCTCTTGGACGCGCGGATTCTTGTGATCTCGGCTTCGAGATTGGATCTGACGAGAGTTGATGGTAGAGCGGTGAAGAGATCCATCTTGTTGGCGGCGATCAGAATTGGAATGGCGGCTTTGGACTTGGCGCTGGTCGTGGCACGCTTCTGCAGGAACAGCAGGACGTCGTAGAGGTAGGCAGCCGTGGGCGCAAGCGTCTCCTGCTCGCCGAGCGCGGCGGCGTCGACGACGAAGACGACGGCGTGGAGCTTCTCGCTGCGGTTCAGCTTGCCCAAGGCCGAATTGCGCAGCTTGCCGTGGCCGGGGGTGTCGATGAGGAGGAACTTAGTGTAGGTGCCGTCGGTGGCCTCGTGGTTGCGGAACGACGTCTTGGAGGACGAGTCGGTCGAGGCGTTGAGCTCGACGGACTGCGAGATCTGCGAGGTGTGCGTCTCGGTGTCTGACGAGCCTCGTTCGAACAGCGTCAGGAGCGACGTCTTGCCGGCGTTGGAGGGGCCGACCATGACCACCGTGGGGGGAATCGTGTAGGTGGACGAGGAGGAGAGGATGATGTGCAGGATGATTGGCGCGCAGAGGATTATGATCGCCCCGATGACAATGGTAGTCAAGGTAGGCTCCATGATGGCCTCGACCACCTCGATGAAGGTCACCATAATGGCTTCGAAGGCGGCGGCTCCCGCTGGACACTGAGTTGAGAGGTGGTCTTTGGAGGGGACGTTGAGGGATTGGAGGAGAGAGGGTTATCGCAAGAATATCCTCTTTTGACCGATAGGAAAGACGACCGAACAAGTCAATGTCGGGCGGTGAGCTGCGGTGAACTCCGGTCGTGTTGTTGTCTCCGTTGTCGCGAATTATCAGAATCGAACGGTCGGAAGTTGGCGATGCCGTGCGGAACGATAATCTGGCCCGCCCACCTTGAAGGAAGCTCCTAAACCGGCCAAGGCCAAAGGCTACAGAACGACGCCACAAGGTCGCCGGTGCGCCACACTCAGCGCCACAGAGCACGTGAGAGAAGCTGCCTCGTCAGTTCTGGGGCAGATTTCTCAGCCACAGGGATCCCCTGAAATGGCAGTTGGGACTTGGAGGCGCCGCTAAGCCACCTTAGGTCTAGTCTAGGCTGAGTGGGCTCAGCCGCGCTCGGGATCGCGGCTTCAGTAATACGTAGGCTACTCCACGCGCCGCTCCTCGCAAAATTGCCATTTCATCCGGGTCAGCATTTGCTCAGCTTCCTTCCCCGTGGCGCCTCCTGTTCAATTTCGACATGATCCGGCTGTAGTTGCTACTGTCCTGTGTCTACTTCATCTACCGCCGCCTCACCCCCGTTTGCCCGGTCCGTCCCTCGTCCAAACCCATTCATCCTCGACATCCTCGACATCCTCATCGACCCCTGGCTCGCCCTCGTCATGGGAAGCGTCACCACCGCCAGCAGCGCATCGGCTGCGTCGGCCGCACCGATCCAGCCGTCGACAAAAGCCACCGTCGCCGTGCCGAAGCTCAACAGCGAGATGGAGATGGGTAGCCTGCCCAGCGACGCCCAGAACCAGCAGGAAGACATCATGCAGATTGCCCGTGTAGGGGATGTCCCGGCCATGGAGAAGCTGTTCGAGTCTGGAGAGTTCGATGCCACATATACCGACGATGAAGGAATCACACCTTTGCATGTATGAGCCCCCTTTTATTCCAGCTGCCTCTCCAATGGAAGCTGCTGCTAGAGCCCTGGACTGACGCAACATCTCCTGCAGTGGGCTGCCATTAATAACCAGTATGCCATGTGCAAGTTCCTTATCGACCACGGCGCCGAAATCAACAGAAAAGGCGGCGATTCAGTCGCGACCGCTCTTCAGTGGGCTGCTCAGCGTTGCCATTACTATACCGTCAATTTGCTCCTCCAGCACGGCGCCGATCCTCTCATCACCGACGCCCAAGGCTACAACACCCTTCATATTTCAACATTCAACGGCAATGTCCTCCTCATCGTCCTGCTCCTGCACCAGGGCATCCCGGTCGATGTAATTGATAACTTCGGTCACACGGGGCTGATGTGGTCAGCGTACAAGGGCTTCCCTCAGTGTGTCGACATCTTCCTCCGATGGGGCGCCAGCGTTCACGCTACGGATGAACAAGGCTTTACTGCCCTCCATTGGGCCTTGGTCAAGGGCAACCCGGGCTGCATTCTGAAGCTTATCGAGTACGGAGCCGACCGGTTTGCGAAGACTCACACCGGAAAGACTCCTGCCGTGACGGCGAGCGAGCTCAATACCCAGTCCGCCTGGCATCGTGCCCTCCGCGAGTGCGGATTTGACGAAGACGGCCACCCCGCAGTCCCAGCATGGCCCGGCGCAAGCTATTTCTTAAAGGATAAGAGAGCGTTTGTGAACAGGTTCCTCTTCTTCTGGCCCTTCCTGCTCGTCTGGTCAATGTTCATGATAATGTCGCACGCGCCGGTGTATTTTGGCGTGCCGTTAGCCTTGGCGGTTGTGTATGGCATTCAATGGAGTGCTCAACAAGTATTGGAATACGCGCCTTCTGACATGCGACATTTTCACAAGACTGTTTGTGTTCCTGATTCTCAATTCTTGACTTATTGCTAATGCTGTCTAGCCTTGGCTTGCTGGTATCTTTGCTGCCACCCTGTTCTTCGTCGGCGTCAACTGGCTGACCACCGTCTTCTGGGCAACGTCAATGGGCGCGGGCGACGGCCACTCCCATACACTACTCAACCTTGTCTTTGGCATCTTCTTTAGTTTGACGGCGTACTTTTACATTGCGAGCATGAGATACGACCCTGGCTTTGTTCCCAAGATGAACGGCATTGCGGAGCAGAAAGTCGTCATTGATGAGCTGCTTCAGCAGTGGAAGTTCGACGAGTCCAACTTTTGTGTTACGTGCATGATTCGAACGCCTCTGCGAAGCAAGCACTGCCGCAGGTGTCAGCGATGTGTGGCCAAGCATGACCAGTGAGTTGAACCGATACAAATGGCGATACGAGAATGCTAACAGAAGCTTAGTCATTGCCCTTGGATTAACAACTGCGTTGCTGTCAACAATCACAGACATTTCTTCTTCTACATTATTACTCTTACCATTGGTATTCTTTCATATGATTGGTTGCTATATCATTGTGAGTTGCCAATGATCTCGTTTCTTTGTCAACCACTAACCATGATTTCAGATTTCAACAGTGTTTCCGGGAATGCATCCGAGGTTTGCAACGTCCTGAGCTCCAGCCTCTGCAAGATTGTCAATGCCGACTCTTACACGGCGCTTGTGGCTGTCTGGATTACGCTCCAGCTTCTCTGGGTTACTATGCTCCTATTCACGCAGTTCTTCCAAGTGTCTCGTGCCATGACTACTTTCGAGAACATGTACGGAATCCGCGATGCTAGCGTTACGAGCGCCTTCACCTCTACCGGAACTCCTCTCGACCCCAACCATCCGTCATTGTCCGCCTCAGCTGCCAACGACGGACATAATCACAAGCACAAGGGCGGCGTGCTCAAGCAGTGGAGTCGCCTTCTGGGCGTTGACCCATTTATCGAGACCATTACCGGCCGAGGAGCCGCGTCTACCAACAACAAGCGCAAGAAGAAGAACCCCTACAGCAGAGGATGCGTGGCCAACTGCAAGGACTTCTGGTGCGACCCCGCACCCGTCTTTGGACAGAGGGAGAACGGCACTGCAATTCTTGGCGGCGAGAAGATTGATTACACTGCGACGTATGAGAGCCCGACATTGATGCAGTTGACTGGCAGGCGAGAGCGTGGCGGATACGAAGCCGTGGGCACCGAAGATGTCTAAGCTACTGTTTCTTGTGTGGTGTAGAATCGGGAACGACAAGCGAACGGAGAGTAGACTCCAATGAATGAGACGGCCGGGCACGAAACTGGATTCGGTACATACGGAAGAGGTGTGAGTGCGCCTCGGGAGACCATGTGTCACGAACACAAATGACTTGTGAGTACATCGAGATCGAGCGACTGGGTAGACTAGGGAGTGATTGAGCGGGTTGGGGCTGGGACGCTGTACAATGAAAGGCCATGTAATATTAATCTCGATGGTGACAAGGAGCAATGGACGCTGTTTTCGGGGATGCCGATGGACTTGATGTCGTGCTGTAGTGGGCAATGGCGAGAGGTCGCCAGGTTTGATCGAACCCGTTTTCGACTGTGAATGTGGATCAGAAATGTTGAAGCCGAGATGGACCGTCCAAGTCATTCGTTTGGTAGTCGGCTTCTGAACGAGTTGATGAGACTTTACCGGCCGATGCCAAGAAGGTTGAGCTATGTAGGGACCTTGTCGACTTTCAACCACAGGCTTGTCTTGTATCACCCTGAGCCGGACCGCGACCATGGAAGGTCGGCTGAATCTTCACGGCACAGTTGCGAAATGGGTGCTGCTGGGAAATTAGCATCGCATGACCGAATCTTCAATTCTCGATGGTTAATGTGTTCGGTTCATGGATAGGTTCTTGGTGATAAATCAAGAGACTCACCGTCAATAAGATCTAGAGCAACGTGGGGAGTTGTTCGTGACGACTCATCTTGGGTGGAAAATAATTTCGCCTTAACTGCACGAGTCTTGACTGCTTCAGCTCCTGAAATGCCACCGCCGAGACGGTGTCCTCGCCAAGAAGCCTTAGAAGACCACGATCTTTCTTTCTGTTGAAGGAGCTTAACATCCTCGTTGAGAAGTCCAAAAAAACATCACAATCCTTCAGTATCCTATAATAACCTGCTCGCCTCATTTTGTGCGTCATCCACTTTCTCTTCAGGGCGGGTGTCGTGCCCGTCAACTAGATTAGTTTCGGCCTCGACGGCGGGTCAGTCTTCGACGGCGTTTCTCGCGTCTTCCGATGAGAGCGAGACAATTTTCGACGAGAGCGGCAGTGCCTTCGGTCGACGCAGCAGACGAACTTCAAGTGTCGATAGGACCTGAAACGCCAGTGTCAGAAGCGGTGCCGGTTGGCAAAGGAGAAGAACTATCGATATGAGTTAGCCTCTACCGTGTTTGGCAATATCAGCAGAAGCAACTTCGTCGATGTCAGAAGCACAGCCTTGCCTTTGCCTTTGTCTTAATCGGGAGCACCAGCAGAATTAAGGTCCAAGCATTGTCAATTTGGCAACTAGAACTTCATCCAAATGAGGTCTGAGAAGCAGCGGCAGTTGAAGTAAAGACGCATCAACGTTTGCGTTCTCGGAGGTCCGGTGATGAATATAGCTTAAGGGAAATGAAAGGTGCTTCGGTGACAGTAGGGCCCTAGGTAGTCGGAAAAGTTCATAGAACTTTAGAAAGACGGGAAGGTAGGCGACGAAGGTTTCTATGTTGATACTGGGAGGGCTGTAGTCACACTTTAATTCGGCTGTTATCAACTACCCTCTTCACTATTCATCGTTAGGCCGGTGAGATAAATCATTGATTAAGCAAAGCGCCAAGAGAAGTTGATGTTCTCTACAAGTACGCTGCACTTATGTACTATTGGCTCCAGAGTGGCCAAGGCAAACGATAAGAATCGATTCACAGCATGACTACATCCCTTACAAATGTCAAGATGGGACCCTCAATCCTTAATCATGCTCCCTAAGTATTTCTTATAGAAGTAAACCTAAGTTCTATATAGTATTACGGCCTAATTTAGTATTGTGTCTTAGTCCTTAGGGAGGGGTTTTAAACTTAGTACAGAGTGCAGACCTTATTAACAAAGTAGCAGAATATGTAGATCTGTAACTCTCTGAGGATGTTGCGTGCACCTTGTATGTCTCCACCGTTGGGCTGTTGGGGATTTGGATGATTCGGATGCAAGAATTTGTGTGCTCGGTCTGGCAGGTGTGGTCTGGGTCCTGCTGTTAATGTATTGGTATTTCCGAGTGTCTTGGGATGTTGTGATGTTGGAGCCCACTGGAGGCTCTGACAAGCACTTTTGTGCTACTGTGACGGCTTGTTCACCAGTAATTAAAGTGATAATTATTTATGCACACTTGTGTATATCTCGATAAAATCTTGAAGAACTCCTTGATATTATCAACCGAAAAATTGGTGGTCGTAGTAGTACCATGAACACCTGGTCTCGCATCAGGCCTTCGTAGGAATGTTGGAATTGTCGAAATTGGCAGAAATTCAGGATTGGCCACTTGAAGACGTCTCAAGGCGTGCTCTCAAATGTCCTTCCTTGGTGTGCTGTAGAGTCGACGACGAAACCTTTCCTTTTTCCCAGCGGAATGACACCTGCCACCCCCCTTTCACCAGAACATCCCTAAGTTCACCGCTACTCCATTCCACTGGGCAAGCCGTTAGTAAGTGCACGGCGGTATATGGTCCATCCTCGTCTTGGGATATTCTCGACTGAACGAGACACTCGAGGACGCCTGCGCATCCTCCAAAATTACCGTCGATCTGGAACGGCGGATGAGTGTCAAGCATGTTTGGCAGGGTTGAGCTCTCGAGTAGTTGGTCCATGTGCCTCCCGCACCCTTCTGCGTCGCGGAGTCGTGCGTGTAGGTTAAGTAGCCAGGCTCGACTCCATCCAGTATGACCACCTCCATGCGCGGCTCTGCGATCCAACACTTTCCTTGCAGCTACGCATAACTCGGGCGTAGTGTCGGGATGGATGGTGTTGCCTGGGTAGAGTCCGAATAGATGGGACACATGTCGATGTCCGGGCTCGTCCTCCGCGTAGTCTTCCAGGCCCCATTCTTGAATGAGGCCTTCTGCATTGATCCTGATTTCAGGAAGGCGTGGGCTGAGAGAGCTGGGAGGGTAAAGAATATTACGAACCCTGCCAACGAGGTCACTGTTTGCGGGTGTTGGGAGCTCTTGGGAACTCAGAAGGTAGTGTTCGAAGGCGATGCGGATGATGGTGATGTCAATCACGGAGCCTTCGCATAGAATACCTCGGGAGCCGTCGCCAGAAATGAAGGTGTTCTCTGGCGAGAGTGATGGATTTGTCACTAGGTAATTGCCGTCTTTGGATAGTATGAGGAAATCAAGGAGAAACTCGATGCAGCCCTCAAGCAAAACGGCCGATCGCTTGTGCAGCTCATGGTCGTATTGATACTGCAACATCTCCATGAGATCAATACACAACCATACACCTCCAAGTGGCCAGAGTGTAGACGGCATCCATCGGTCTGCAGGATCGGCATCTCCCCAGATGTCTGTGTTATGATGGGCACACCATCCCTCGCAACCGTACATGGATTTTGCTGTAATTCGCCCTCTGACTGCCATTTTCTCAATGAGTCCGACCAAGGGCAGGGCGCATTCGACCAGATTGCTTGGACCAGCGGGCCAGTAGTTCATCTGGATGTTGATGTTAATCGTGTATCTGCAGCCCCAAGGTGGAGAAAACGATGGATTCCAGATCCCTTGAAGATTTGCCGGTAGAGGATTTAATCCATCACGACTCGACGAAATGAGCAGATAACGTCCGTAATTGTGGTAAAGTGCGACAAGGCCAGGGTCTCGTCGCTCTTTGATCCGCTGATCAGTTGGCATGTGGGATGCATCGGGCCACATACGAAGACTGGTCCCGCTGAATAGCTTCTGGTAGTCCTGCACATGAGCACCGAGGAGATCTTCCCATTTTCCGCCCAGTGCTGAATCTACATCATGTCTTGCTGCAAGCTCGGGGTCTTTGTGTCTGTACGTGGTCTGGGCGCCAATGGCAATTAAGCAGGAATTGGACTGGACGATTAAACTGTTCCCGATCGCTTGAACAGATCCGCCATCAGCTATAGAAACTCCTAAAACAATGCATAGCCGATTACTGTTGCGACCGCCTGGGGTGGCGTGTAATGTGATACGGCTGTCGGCGGCGTGAACACTGTCGAGGAACTCGTTGGTGTCCCATTCTTGTTCACCAACCCGGTTCAGGCGAATGACAAATGAGATGGCCTTTGAAGCAGAGATTCGAGTAAGTAGGACATTGTGTGGATAGCTGGCAAAGCTCTGTCTTTCATGCGAGATGCCGCCATGGTCGTACTTGACTGTATGCACGGCGGTCTCAAGATCAAGATGGCGACGATAGTTGACCAGATCGTCGTCATGTCCGAACTCAAGATAACAGCTTCCAAGAGGCTCATAGTGTCTCATGGAAGCTGGTGTGGCAAAGAAGGCTGTCCGCACTAATTTTTCAGCTTGCGCGTGTTTCGCATCCCGGATGAGTTTTCGCAGAGTGGCAAGATGGTTGAATGCGTCTCTTGGAGTCCTGTCCTGGGGACCGCCATACCAGACAGAGTCCTCATTTAGCTGCAACAACTCTGTGGATGGTCGCCCGTGGACCATACAACCAAGACGGCCATTGCCGAGAGGCAGCGCTTGAGACCACTCAGTTGCCGGAGCCGAGTAGTGGAGGTGGAGATGCTGATCGTCGTGCTCCATAGTGAATGTCTGGGGAACGCAGGGCCGAGTTGCCGCGAATATAGCCAGGAGCGTGACTAGGTTCCGGCTTGTTGGAAGGGAACCAGTATGGCAATTGGTCCAGCGAGCGCCGCGCTCTACTTAAAGGCAACGATCCCCCGTTGCGGGCGAGCAGAGGGAATCAACTGATGGTACGTTTGCCGGGTCGAGGCCGGCTAAAGTCCCCAGGTTGCAAGGTCCTCTCGAGTCTGGGGATCATTTGACGCGCGACGCAGTTGTATGGATGGAAAAACTGGGATGCATTGCTTGTTGATGCGGGGACCCCGGCAGCCTCTCTGCAAGCGTTGTGCTAGTTTCTTGTTTGGAGCCAATGGAAGCCCGAATTGGCCCTGTCTTGCGCCGGTTCGTGGTGTTGAGACGCCGTGTTACTCGCGACGGCAGTGTTGCCGCGATGGCTTCGCGGGCCATGAGTCCGATGTCCGCTGCTAGATCACCTTGTTGGCAGACAGCCAAGTGAGGGGCTTTTGGAGCCAACGAAAGACGTATCAGTCGACACTCACTTGACGGTCGAAGGTCTGGACGTCGAATTTATCCTGAGCGTCTGTGTTGCTGGGGGTCGTCGTTGAGCGGTGGCTGAGAAATGCCGACAAGGCTAAAAAGTAGCATTGATCTGCGGGTCGTTATAATTGCTCGAGTCTATATAACCTTCTTACAAGTCAAAGCTTCTATCGCCGAATATCGATCTGACTGCCTATCAAACCTGGTTCTTGAGATCTGGTTCCTTATACCTTTCTTGTCCCACACAGCTGAGATTGCTTTGCGACCATGGCGGACGACAAGCATGCGACGCACCACCACGACGATGTCGCCGAGGCTAGCAAGCTCGGGCTCGACGTCGCTGAGGTTGTCGTCCATCGCATCACGGACGAGGATCTGTTGCGACAGTCGAAAGAGTCTCTCACCATGAACTCCAAGACCGGCTTCCGCATTTGTCTGATCATGTGGGCGCTCAATGGAGGTCCTTAGCCTCCCGACAAATATACTGACTTGAATCAAGGTTCGTGATGGGATGCAACCAAGCAGGTTATGGAGTTGACTGGGGGGTCGTCGGCGGAATCAACGCCTTCGACCGATGGCACGACTACTACGGCTTTGGCACGTCCGGCGTCGTCATTAGCACCATCAACGCCCTGATGCAGATCGGCATTTTCGTTGGCGCGCCCTTCCTCGCCCTCAGCGATGTGATCGGCCGACGCGGCGTCAACTTTGTTGGCAACCTCCTCTGCGTCATTGCTGCTTTCATGCAGGGCAATGCACCGAACCTCGGAACGTTAATGGCCGGCCGAATTATTCTGGGCTTCGGAACGGCGCTGTGCACGGCCCCACAATATGTCGCGGAGGTTGCTCCGGTCCACCTCCGCGGCCGTATCGTGGGAATTTTCGGCGCATGTTTCCAGGTCGGCTCTTTACTTATGCTGGGAGTAATGATGGCCTTGACGAGGTGGGAGAGCGATTGGCAGTGGCGGACTGCGTTCATGCTTCAAGCTGTCTTCCCCGGCCTGGTCTGCATCCTCATCTATGTCTGGTGCCCGGAATCACCTCGATATCTAGTCATGAAAGGGAAGGTTCAGAAGGCCCGCGAGGTCATTGCAAAGTACCAGACGACAAACAACGATATTAACGACCCAATTGTCGGCATGGTCATTTCGCAGATCGAAGACTCTCTGGAAAACCGGATGACGGTCAAGGCTGCCTACGACTTCCGCGTTTTCTTCACTCGCTCCGTTGGCTTCCGCACAACTGTTCTCTTGATATATTCAGCTTGGCAACAGCTAAACGGAGGAGGAATTGTGAGGTTTGTGCTCTATCCCCTTTTCAAGTCTATATTTCTTCTTAATTCGTTGTGAATTGAATCGTCGGAGTGTATATGCCTCCAACGCCAGAGCTTACTGACATGTGCACATAGTTATTATCTTACGCCTGCACTTGAGACGGTAGGTATTGATGGAACCCTTGATCAACTCGGAATCAACCTTGGATCTACTGGCCTTTATTTTGTCTTCACCCTCTTCGGAGCATACATCATCGACAAGTTCCGCCGAAGGACACTCATCTTTGCTGGAGTCGTCTTGATGATAGCGTTCCAGACTGCCGTTACAATCACAAGTTGGCGGTACTCGATTGATGAGTCTAAGGCAGCGGCTATTTTGATGGTTTTCTTCGTGTACGGGTTTCAAATCTGTTCAGCCAGTACCATCGCTACGATGCACAACCTATACCCCGTTGAGATACTCTCCCTTCCTCTTCGTGCCAAGGGTATGGGTCTGTACGCCATGTTTCAGGGTGCCTTTGGTGTCTCGCATACTTACGGCATTGGTGTCGGGATCCAGAAGGTCGGCTATAAGATCTGGGTTGTGTACATTGTCCTCAATTCGCTGCAGGGTATCGCTACCTACTTCTTATTCCCGGAAACCAGCAAGTTGTCCTTGGAGGAGATTGACAAGATCTTTGAAACGCCCGGTGAGAAGCCAGTGGCAATGTCTTTGAAGATTTACAGGGCAAGACGAGAGAAGCAGAAGCTGGAGAGGGAGGCTGAAGCATCCCAGGGGGGCATTGTAGCTTAGCGGCTAACACCGGTATAAACGAAAGGAGTAGTCGAGTTTTTGTTGTGTTAAAATTGATACCAACATCTCTTCTTGCGTACGGCCTGTGGACTACGGAGAAAATTGTTCTCTACCCTGGGTAATACTTATTGACATTACATCTCTTGTACACAATGATCACGATATGATCTCAGTAGTCAGTGTATTCGAAACTATACTCCAAAAATCCAAAGCCACCTCACACCAGGACCAAAATAGGCGAGACATCTTTATGTGCCTTTTTTATTCCTTTAATTTGCAGAGAAAACTCGTCCCCGTCGCCTCTTTCTTCCTGTTTTTCAGTTCTGACCCTCTCTTTTCGTTCTCAATGATATATACAGGGTGCTGAGACGCCCGTCCTGCTCGAATTGTTCTTCACGAATGGAACTTCTCTATATCTCCCACTGACCTATAGAAATTGGTTTATAGCCACCTCAAGCTCCGTGAAATCAATCACATCCAAGCCGATTACATAGTTAGTCTGGGCCATAAAAACACGATCCTATTCTAGATTATGGCTGATAGCATGGGCCTTTTAAGCGCACAAACAATCTTTATAGAGCGCAGAAACAACACCCCCCTAACGACGAACGATGGGAATCCAGAGATTCGAGGGGCAATCTCCCCGCAAAGGGTGATGGTCTCGCCGGTCTTATGATTGCAATCGGTCTCCTTTCCCTCTCTATATACCTCGCCCTTCTGTGCTGGTAGTCGATGGGTGGTCAGGGCTGATTGCGTTCGGAGCAGCAAGCAGTAACTGTTTTCACGAGAAGAGTCATATCACGAGGAAGAGAAACGTGGTATGCATGTAACAAGCACCCGCGCCGTCAGAAGGTGATTTGTATGTATTCGCGCCCAGAGCTATTTCTCGGAGACAATTCTTTAAGGCTGCATTCACAAATTCAACTGCTCAACTCCAAAACAAAGTCACACCCACAACGTTGAGACTCTCACGAATGTTACTCCAGCGAAAGAGCGTGCTTTGAAGGTTCTCGAGGGCGAAAACAAGTCTCTCAAGAAATAAGTCAAGATTCTGAAGCAATATGTCAATACTCTAAAGCAGTAAGTCTAGGCAGTAAAGTCTCATTCCTGACCTAACCGATCTGAACTAGAAAAATGAATCGATAAGCTCTAGGCGACTAATGATAAGCGCCTTGTGGTGATCTCTACGCTGCGAGTCGAACGAACGCAACGAGAGGAGATGAACTCATTCAGCGGCACCAAGGCAACGCAATCTTCGGACGAACTCACTTACCGCTAACTATAAGAAAGGCTAGTTAAAGAAGGGATAAAGTCTATGTGAAGTTCTTCCAAGAATCAATCTCATGAGAATCGAATCGCACTACTAACCACAAGGCTCCCAGAGGCATGAACCTCCAACGCCCAAGCTCAGGACGAAGCTAATAAATATGAATACGATAGGCCTAAGCCCTTCATGTTTAGATTTAAGGTCTTAGCTCTTGTGTTTTAATACTTAATTATATATCAATTCATAAGCTACAATTATAGTAAAGAGCTATATAAACAAACAGTAGGACTAATAATTAGTATTGCAATTAACTCAGTATGGATTATCGCTGACCCGTTGTATACTCAATTCAACTCAGTGACAGAGAGACATTCGTCGCGGTACAAGTCCAATTGGCGCCATGGCTCCGTCATGATAGCCTCATCGACACTGTGCCGCTCGGGATTCGGCCGACCATGAATCGAACCAACCTCCAGGTCTCGGCCGATTCACCCATGTCCCTTGATTAGGTCTTCTCCACAACTCCCGGGCCCCTGATACGCCATTGACGCGCCAGCTCCAGCTTTGGCCTGGCATCTCGCCCGGGCGGCCAGCGTTTGGCTGAGGGTAGCTCTAATTCCTTCACCTCCCGCAACTCACCTGCCCTCACCGAGTCGAGCATCTCGATTGATACAGCCTCGTCGTGCTATTCGCCGCCCAATTGCTCCGTCCACAGCACTGCACGTATTGAGCAGCCCAAGTCCGACACTCCAAACGGGTTGTGCACACCATGGACTGCAGGTAACCTCTTTGGGTCGCCAATTCGCCGATTTCGATAAACTTTACATACCACAGCGTTTACTCCGCACCCTGTTGAGTGTGATTGCTTCACAAACAGATCTCCGTTTACCGTTTCTTCTTCTTCTCAACCTCTTTGACCTTTGGCAGAGTCTAAATTTTTTTTTCAACAATCCGGCCGTTGGGTGTTGTGCTCTCTCTCCTACTTAATCAATCATCCCCAGTGCCTCGGAAGAAATGACCAAGCTTCTCTTTCATCATCATCCTCATCCTTACGTTTAGTAGAGCCTCATACGCGCTCAAAGCAAAATGACTTCTACTCCCTCTGTCTCGGAGCTGGAGGCGAATTGGCAATTCCAGCCGATTCCCACTGCTCTCGGCTCGAAGCATCCAATGCTTCATCGACTCCGTGTCGGCACCTCCTCCGGGCCTGACGCCCGCATCGTTCTCGTCTTGGCCATCCTGTCTCTTGTTACTCTGTTCCTCTTTTTAGCGCACGCGAAGCTTCGCAAGTTTCTACCCCGTTGCCTGAAGCCGTTTGCCCAGGAAGATGCTCCATATCACGCTAAGGGCACGCGATGGACCGCCTGGACTCTCTGCCTTGCCATTGTCTGCTCTCTCGGACTCACCTTGTCCTTTGTCTCGGCAATCCTCAATCCTACTCGTCCATTCGTTATGCTTGAGACGTTTCCATGGCTTGTGGCTGCACTCATCACGGCAATTGACCGTCCGACGAAGACCCCGAAACTCCTCCTGCTCCAATATCTGCTGCTCTTTTCCGCTAGCTTGGCCATCTACGCCGCTCACTTCTTGGGTCACACGATCAACATCACAGATCCAATTCGTGCCGCTCAAGCCAGTCTCGTTGGTCTAGCCATTATCGCAATTGGCAACATGCCTCTCCGGAACCCGTCGTGGGGCACCTCGGAAATTGGAAGCACACGCCTCCCGCCAACTCACCACGTCCGCAGCCCAGAAGACAACCTCACGCTCTTCCAGTTCTGGACCATGACTTGGGTTTATCCTCTGGCCAAAGTGGCCCAGGAACGCGAGATCACGGTCGAGGATGTTTGGCAACTGCCTTTTGACTTCCAGCACACCCGGCTGTACATGGCGTTCCGAGAGCTCAAGGGCAAGCTTCTTCCGTGTCTGATCGAGGCCAACGGGTTAGACCTATTCATCTCCACCGCTCTCTCCGTGGTTGAAAAGGTCTCCGAGGTTTCAAACATCCGGCTGACCAGCAAGCTGTACAACGCCCTCGACGCAAACGACCCTCCCGAGGCCGCTCTCTGGTGCCTTATTATGCTAGCCATCGACTTCATCCGCCAAGTCTCCAAGACGTCGTCTGGCTGGTATTCTCGCAAGGCATACGAGAGATGCCGCGGAGAGACCTTCATCGGGCTGTTCGGCAAGCTCCTTACTAGAGCTGTGCCTGGATCCGAGGCCACCGAGAAGGATCCCGCCGCGGCTGCCCAACCCGAGGCGGACGGCCTGCAGTCGTCCAACAGGTTTTCTCGGTTCTTCTCGCGGTTTTGCAGCCGTAGGAAGCCTGTTGTGAAGGATGGTGGTTCTTCCCAGTCCGCCTCCAACGCTAAGGTCGTCAACCTGGTCCGTGGAGATACTTATGAGATTTCTCAACGGTTCTGGGAAGCGCCACGGGTCGTCTCTCAACCCATCAAGGTAGTATTCACCGTGTACTACCTCATTGACATCATGGGTTGGCCGTCGTGCATCGGTTTCGGGCTGATGGGTCTGTTCCTCACCTTCAACTCCTTGCTTGTTCGCGAGTCCATCAAACTTGAGCGTGCCAGGGCATCTCACTCGGACAGGCGCGCGCAGGCTGTGTCGCACTTCGTTGAGGCTAGCCGGCCGCTCAAGTTGAATGGTTGGACCTCGTCCTGGAGCAGCAGGATCATGAAGTTCCGTGACCTGGAGATGACCAAGCGGCTTCAGATTTCCCTCGTCGGCGCAGCAATCTCTACCGTCAACGTCCTCGGTGGTGCAACGTACCCTCTGGCGAGCATCACCTTGTACACCCTCATCCTCGGCAAGGGTCTGCCCAACGACGTTATCTGGCCATCGCTGCAGCTCTTTGGTCACCTGGAGTCCAGTGTCAAGGAGGCTTTTGATCTCATCTCGGCATACTGGAAGGCAACGATCCCAGTCGAGCGCGTCAACAAGTACATGTCTGAGCCTGACCGGGACGAGGAGTGCAATACCCTCGCCAGTAAGGATATCGAGTTCGCTGGTGCATCTTTCTCCCGGCCCTCTACAGACCACTTGGTTCTTTGCAAGGTCACTCTCAAGTTTACCACCGGCCTCACAGTCATCCGAGGCAAGGTTGGCGCCGGCAAATCCAGTTTCCTGCTTGCCATGCTCAACGAGATGGAACACCGTGGCGGTCATTTCTTCAGGCCCGATGAGCCTGTCGCATACGCTCAGCAGCTGCCTTGGATCCAGAACAAGACCATCCGAGAGAACATCCTCTTCCACCAAGGATACGACCCGGTCCGCTATCGCGAGGTGCTCAATGCTTGTGCTTTGGTCAACGACCTGCAATCACTCGACAAGGGAGACCAGACCAAGCTCGAGGAGGGAGGCATTGGACTCTCTGGGGGACAGAGGGCGCGTGTTGCTCTGGCTCGGGCTATCTACAGCCAATGTCGCATTCTTCTTCTCGACGATCCTCTCGCTGCTCTGGACCACGGCACTGCCAGTACCATCGTTCAGCGTTTCCTGTGTGGTCCTCTCGCTCAAGGTCGAACCATCGTGATGGTCACACACCGAGACGACTTGGTTCTTCGTCATTCAGACCAAGTGGTTGACATTGTCGATGGCCGCGCCCACGTTTTGACTTATGATCAGTTGCAAGAAGAGCTCCGCCACCCCTTTCACTCCAACTCTGATGCCAACGCCGAAACCGAAGAGACAATCCAGGATGACCAACCAGACGACATTGTGGAAGCTAAGGAAGCTCCCGAGGAACCGTCTGAGACTGGCAGTATTCCTCTTTCCATCTACCTCAAGTACATGACGGCCGGCGGATGGCACCTTTGGGTCCTCTTGGCTATTTTCTACGGTCTGTCTAGATATTGCGATATTGGCCGAGCTCGTCTCCTTGAAGCCTGGGGCAACGAGTCTGTCAACACTCCGGAATTCACCATCACCACCTACTGGGGTCTTCCCAACCCTAACGACCATCCCAAGTCGTGGCTCTATGTCCTAGCCAGCATCTCTGGTGCGCAGATTGCCACATTTGCTGTCGCCCAAGTCCTGCTGGCCCGTATTAGCATCAACGCCGCGCGAGGCTTGTTCAAGATCGCCATCGAAAAGGTCAGCAAGGCTTCATTCCGCTACCACGACATCACTCCTACAAGCCAATTGAAGAACCGCTTGATCGCCGACATGGGAATGGTCGACGGCGGTATTCTCTCTCCTCTTGAGTCCTTCGTCTACAACCTGATTGCCCTCACCTTGAGCCTGGTCGCCATCATGTCTCACCAGCCATCACTCATCTTCATCCTTATCGGTGTGGCCATGCTTTTCGTTTACTTCTTCCGAATCTATGTCCCGGTTTCGCGATGTCTGCGCCGCATGGAGATGCGATACCTGACTCCAATCATTGCCAACATCGGGGTCATGCAAGACGGTCTCGTCACTATTCGCGCCTTGCGGGTTGAAGGGCACTTCCAGGATAAGCACTTGGACGCCGTGGACGACTTCCAAAAGCAGGATCACTTCTTCTGGAGCATGGCATTCTGGCTCGACTTCAGACTGGGCACATCATCGGCTTGCATGCGTGCCGTCTTGATCCTATTCATGGTGTGGTATGGCACCGCTGCGAGCGCTATTGGTTTTGTCTTGACGCAAACGACCGTCGCTATGAGTGCCGTCCAGCAACTTTGTGAGAGATTTGCAGCCCTTCAACTCGACGCCGTTTCTCTGGAGCGTGTCGATGCGCTGAACCGGATTCCCGAGGAGCCCAGTGGTGACATCGAACCACCCGAGGACTGGCCACGCCCATGCGACAGTGTTCGATTCGAAGCTATGTCATTCAAATATGCCGATAACCTCCCGTCTGTTCTTGACAAGATCTCTTTTGAGATCCCAGGTGGCTCTACTTGCGCAGTCCTAGGCCGCACCGGATCCGGCAAATCGACCATCGCCAATGCCCTCTTAGCGACCCAGGCACCTTCCACTGGCAAGGTCAAGATCGGCAGCATAGATCTCTCTCGGGTCAACCGTGAAGCCCTCCGAAACCGTGTCACGTTCATTCAGCAAGACCCCACGCTTTTCCCCGGGACACTGCGCGACAACATCGACCCTGAAGGCAAGTTCACCGACGAGCAGTGTAACAACGCTATCCATCGAGTCCTCGGCCAAGAATGGGGCCTGGATTCGCAAATCGATGCCGGCGGCAAGAACCTGAGCCAGGGCCAGCGGCAGCTCGTAGGTATCGGGCGTGCGGTTCTGCGACGAAGCGGCTTGGTCATTCTGGATGAAGCCACGGCATCGATTGACCGTGGCACGGCTGCCAGAGTGCAGCGAATTCTAAGGGAAGAGCTGGCCAAGAGCACGGTCATCACGATTGCTCACCGGCTCGAGGCGGTGGAGGATGCAAACTGGTGCTTGAGATTGGACCACGGTAAGGTGGTTGAATGCGGCCCAGCGCAGCACCTCGGAAGATCGCGAGAATAATCTCGTCATTGGTGGTGACAAGGCATACATGAGCGATTATAGGGGTGAGGGCATTAGTCGATAGATGACAGGTTTTAGATTGCAATTCGGACTAAAAGTGTACCTCGTGCTTCCGTCTTTGACTTGACGCATTGTGACTTGTCTGGCAGTTCCTTGGTGATTAATAACTAGAAGTTTCTGTAGTCGTAGTATTCATGGATGACCCAACGTCCCACTCTCTTGGTCATTTGCTAGCCATAAACCTAACAGAGAAAAGGCGCGCTGGGGAGGCATCTCTAAAAACACTATGATTTCGCGCGGATAATTGTATGTACCGCTTGCCCCAGTCGGGAAGCAATAAGTCAGGAATCCCTCAGTCTAGTTTCGAGTTACAGACGATAATATTTATCCAGTGGTGCTAAACGACCGCTTCTAGTCTACCTAAGAACGCGCTTCGAGTGCAGCAGGGCATGTCACCAAGTCTCTTCTTGAGCGCGATGGCGATTTCCGTATTGGCTGGGTCCAACGCAATGAGAGCTGCCTCTGGTTCATGGCTCAGAGGAGCAAGCCAGCGGCCTCTATCTTCCTGATTGGTTCCCCTTAATAGTCACTTTTGGTAATTGACGATGAGTTTATTGTTCACCAAGCATATGAGCGGAGCGAGCTTGTTACGGGATTTGCCAGACGAGAACACGCCCTTCCGGACACTGTCGCTCCGCTGCTTGATGTCACAGCATCAAGGGTTACAATGACCCTAGCTCTCCTGTTCCGTGCGACATGCGTGAACGTCCAATGAGCGTGAAATGTGGGTATTTCTTTGAACTGCACAACCCTTCGTCACTGAACTCCTCTTTTGTTTCCATCTTGTTCTCTACTATTACAACCTCGAATAACATGTTCAAACTTTGACCATGTCAAAGCGTTTATTTGATGTTGATTGGATGGCTCAACAGCGGTCGTCAATGCCTTTGTTTGTATGTTGGAAAATGTTTGCGTGTTCACCCAACAGTGAAACGGCCTCTTCGTTCAATACACAACTGATGAGAACCACGATGATATCAGTCGCAACAGTATCATCAAATTTCTCCTGACTATACCTGTTCATCGAACGTGTCCTTCACTTGCCTGTTTATGGATAAATTTCACTGGCAGTCTTCCAGTATATGACCATCGTACTTTCCATAACACCACTACGTTTTCCCCTCAACATTGACAGCACTTCATTTTCCTCTAACCTCAGCTGATAATCTCAGAAAAAACACCACTTTTCTAACACCACCGGCCTCAACAAAAGCTAACTTGATCGCCAACGATGTGTGTACTCGTCCGATATGTGCACGCTACTTGCAGCCACTTCGTCAACCCATCCGACCCTTGGAGCCTGGCGCGGTGCGTGATTGCGGAAAATACTGGACGAGACTGTTGGATACCTCGCGGCGTCGAACGACCGAAAGCCACGGAGAACAGGCCTTTGCGCACTGCTGGGCCTTGTCGCACGTGTGAAGCTATCGCCGAGGAAGAGCAGAAGGAGGGGAAGGTGGATAAAGAGAAAGAGGAAGAGGAGAAGAAGGGCGAGGGGAAGGGAAAGGACAAAGGGAAGGAGAAGAAAAAGGAAAAGAGACAGAAGAAAGTAGGAGCAAAGAAGGAGAAGAGCGTGGAGGACGAGGATGGCTTGGACCTGGAGGAATGATGAGTACATGGACACATCGCTCTCATATTCACCACCATGTGAAAGCGGATTAAGCATTCTGTAGGCATCGTTGTATGCCAACGAATTGCGTCACTGGGTACTGTTAAAGTGTCGAGCCGGTTATCAGATTGAATAAGCCTAGGTTCGGGGTTCTTGCATACTTTGAAGTTAGGGCACTTGATACAGGCAACTACAGTACAGAGCATTGCACAGAAGTAAACGTCCCTTAGCTAAATAATTTATCCAGACTCTTCTCGAAGTAACTTCTATTGTGATGGTTAGTTCATTCTCATTTTCTGCATTAAAAGCCTGGACTCACGATGCGGGTTGGGGCACGTAATTCCGTTCGTACTCCTCAATCATGTCGAGGTCCTTGTGCAGGTCAACCTCTTCAGGTTTCAAGATACGGGTTTTGTGGATTAATTTCCAACCGATGTAAAGCACAGGGAAGACGCCAACCATGGTGTATCTGTTTCGGTCAGCGTGGATTCGTGGATGGTTCGCTAGATGTTACTCACGAGAAGAGAAAATCTGGCACGTTCCAGTACCCATCCAGAGGTAAGAACACAGTGTATCCTCCGACAAAGGTCATGATGAAGGTTCCTGTGAGGCCATACCAAGCTGCGTATGGCTGCAGGATAGCCTTGTACGGGAGCGTGTCTCGGCTAATTCCCTGCGCTTTGAGCGCACGATAGAAGCACAGGTAGGCAACGCACATGACTGAGAAGTTAATGAGCTGGGACGCAGTGACCAGCGACACGAACCAATCCAGGACAACTGCAGTGTTGCTGCCTAGCTGGAGGAAGGAAAGCAAAGCAACGAGAAGAACGACAATCACGCAGTACACGGGAACACCGGTCCTGGTGCATTTGGTGAAGAACTTGGGCGCCTTTCCCTCCAGTGCTAAACCGTAGAGTGATCGCGAAGCGCAGTACACATATGAGTTTCCAGCAGAAAACGCAGACAGGAGAACCATGGCGTTGACGATGTGTGGGAGAACTGGGATTCCAAGCCGGTTCATGGCGACGACATAGGGCGAGGCTGCGGCACCGGGCTCGGCATCCTTGAAGGCGGCCGTCAACTCGTTGTCGTCGAAGGGAACCAGGATGCCAACGCAGAGCGACCCCAAGACGAAGAAGGTGGTGAGGCGGTAGAAGACAGCGTTGTAGGCTCGGGGCATGATGAATCGCGGGTTCTCGGCTTCGCCGGCAGCCATGGAGACATAGTCGGGGCCGGCAATGGTGAAGGAGGCCTGAATCACGCACTGTAGGAATCCAAGCCAACGACCTAGCGTGCCGCCATAGTACAGTTCCGTGAAAGAACCTGGATTCTTCCAGTACCGGAAACCAAATGCATCGTGCTGAGGGTTGCCGCCAACCATGACGATGAAGGTGAAAATGATGAGCCCAATGATAAGGAGGACTTTTCCAAGGGCAGCCCAGAATTCAGTCTCGCCGTACCATTGTACAGCGAGGACGTTGATGAGAGCATACAGGACGATGACGATGGCGATGATAGCACCGGTTGGGACCGCGTCGCTCCAGAAATGGATGATCAGGTTGCATGCGGTGACTTCGAAAGGGACGAGAACAGCCTCGAAGACGAAGAAGTTCCAACCGGCAGCAAATCCAAAGGCCTCGTCGACATACCGACCTGCGAAGCGGATGAATGGGGACGAGATGGGCAGATATGTCACCATCTCGGCCATGCACAGTGTGATGGCGAGGATGAAGCTACACCAGATGGTGAAGGCAATAAAGAGCGAGGCCGGGCCTCCATTCAAAAGCCCCTTTCCTATCTGGACCTATAGAATGAAAAAAAATTACTGGGATAAGCATACGGAACGATTTTGCGAGGAAGAGAGCGGTTTGATGGTTTTGATTACGCACATAGAGAGCCGTGCCGATGGTGCCGCCAATGCCAATAAGCTGGATATGGCGGGACTTGAGCTTACGGTGGGTGCTATCTTTCCCCGGCGATTGGGAGAAAGAGCCATGGGGGTTCAGTCCATGGGAGGGCACGGAGTCGAGGCCGACTTTGTTGTTGCCGCCCGATTTCTCCTGGTCGGATGAGTAGGCCGGGGGCGTGGAGGAGATGCCGGTAGAAGCCATCGCGGGTCCACTTGCGGAGCAACAAATTGTTCGTTGCTAGAGGAAAATTGGCACGTGAAAGCCGAGGGACAAACGACTTCTTTCAGAGAAGAGACTTGAGAAGAAGGGAGAAGAAGGTGACGACGAATTCCATGGGTCGCAGGCTGAGCGAAGTCTTAGGGCTTGGTGTTGTGTCTTGAGCACGCCGCCTGTGTCTCGGAAATAGTGTCTCTCCACGGATTTCTCTCGCCACGGGAAAAGGCCAAGAAAGAATTGCAGAGCCAAGGGTCAAGAGACGAGCCTGGGATCCGGGAGCTCGGGTCGTCGGCGGGCTATATAATAAAAATGGGCGCGGACCGGAGCCGTCGTACCCTTCGCTGGAGCTTCCCGACTCCTCTCCTCCGGATCCATACGACGCGCTACGTAACTGCCACTAGGAAAGGTACGCGAGAGTCCAACGGCAGCACAAGGGGGCCGGTGGCACGCAATTCACGCCTTAGATGAAAGTATCAGGCAAGCCAAGTTAATCAGGTCTGGTCTCGACTCGTCGGAGAAAAGAGTGCAACGATTTGCCAGAATGGGCTTCACTGACAGGGCAGACGATGAACTGCGAGTGGCAGGTTTACCAATGCGGTGCAGAAGGCGACGCTCAGCAGTCTAGACCACCATGTAACATGTTGGACCCCGTCTGCAAGCCAATTGGAGTCGGAGCATTCATTCATATCTGGCCATGTCCGTCTTCGCTAGAAGGTTGTCCCCAGATGAGTGACGACGGAGGCTGCGAAATAGCCTCATCCCTGCGCTAGCTAGGATAACGCCGTTCCCCTCGGGGACTCCGTGCTTTGGAGCTTCCCCCACGGCGGGGGATGACATGGACTTGCAATATTATGCTAGTACGTTCAACCGTCTGTTGGTTCTTCTGTGCTGTAGAGTTTAAGACGCTAATAACGGCGAGATCGTCCTTTGTCCTCGGGTGCCCAGACGCTTGTGCGTGTGCTCGGGGAACTTGTGCCGTCTCGGCGCATACAATAGAAGTCAGGCTTTATTTAGTCTCGCTGAAGCGTAGTCGACATCAAGAGCTTCTCTACTCTTCGGCTCCAGTCATCAGCTAATTCAATTGTATAGAAATGACCTCAGCTCTCTACTTCTAATCCCTCACCTCATCCAGACTAATTACATGCAGCCCTAGTGTCGGTCAAGCTCCATCCTTCCGGGCTCACCATCCTTGTCTGTTTGCCATGGAACGAACTGCGAAGTGCGAAATACCACCTCACCTCCGTCCTCACATGCTCGTCCAACTGAGACGGGGGCTGCGAGATGCAACCTTGCCGGAACAGACACCTCCCATTGACTTGTTGAACGACAGGCCAATTGCTTGATGAGCGTGGGGATGGGGCTGTCGGACGGACCATCCAACTGCGGTCCCTGTCCGTCCGTCCATCCACCCCTCGTGCCCTCTCTCTCTCTTCTCTGCGCGCATCATTCCTCGTAAGGGCTGCCACCGTCTTCGGTCTGGTCTTTGGTTTCGAAACGGGTGTCCACCTAACCTTATCGAAGACTGCAAAAAAGCCTCTTCTTATTGCCCGGAGAGCATTGTCGCGCGCCCGCCAATCCTGCACGCAATCAGCAGGGATCTGCGAGTGTGTCCAAGCCCCGTTTGGGCAGCAGGATAACTTCCAGCGATCACCTCACCCATGCTCGAGAGACTCGAGCCCCGCCATACCAAACGCGTGGTTCCACAGCGCAGGGGAGGCCGGTCATACCACAAGTCCACGACTCAAAACCGCGATAACCGAGGATGCAGAGCGAGTCGCTTCACTTCGGTTAAAAGCCATGCCTGAGGAATACCTCAGGGAGCGATGAAATAGTTATTCTCCTGGCACTTATTAGACTCGGTTCTATCTTCAAGGCACCATTGCGCTCCCCAGACTCGCGCTTGACAGAGCCGCCCTCTTTGGGACTCACAAATCACGGCCTGACCTCTTGAAAGCCTGGGCTGAGAACATTTGTGTCGGAATATCTGACGAAGTTTGACACAGAATATTTTAGCATTTGCATTTGGAAAGAATATAACTGCTTTGAGTAGGACCAAACTCGGGATTTCCGACAAGATCAAGCTCAAAGAATGTGATTATTGTTGGTCGAACTAGGTCCACGGAGTACATGAGCTGCGAAACCTGGGGCTTGTCACAAAGCATGGTTGAGAGTCGGATTAATGATGCCTGGATCCGCTGCTGTCCGTGACCTTTGCCCCAATGACGAGAGACCGAAAGCGTTTTATTTCCGCAGCTACGTTTGTCTCACGCGAAAACCTACGATCTGTTTTCCCCAGACACGTCGTCCCTGGGTCAAGAGGGCACAGCCTACACTGTGCTCCGGCAAGAGGGCATTTGGGTCCAAGCGAACAACAGGTTAGGTGCAGTCTGAATAGGTCAAACATTAGTGACATATACTATGGGGCCGGTGACTCTTGATGTTAGTATTGAGGGCTCATGCAATGTCCCGCCTACGAGCAGGAATTGCGAGCGGGATCATGGTCATGAGACCAGACCGCCAACGACGGCGGCGGCGATCCTTGCGTTGCCTGGCGTTTGGGTTCTTGAGCTGTCTTGTCTTTAAGACTCACAACCAGAATACTAAAACGACATAGAACTACCGTATTAAGGATGTGCTACACTTTCCGCTATGCGTACAGGTGATTCCCCTAGAGTCCATTCTAATCTCCTAGCTAACATCACGTCTTCCATCCCCTGGGTTTCACTTTAGCTTCAGCTCCATTCATCCGAAGAAAGCACTCCAGGCAAGCAAGAGAAAGCTCTAGAATTAACTGCGCAGCATTGGAGGAAGGAGAGCCAAAGAAGTTCCAAATTCGCTGCATCGCCCTCGTTTAGGTGCGCAACTGGTAGTAGCGTATGCGTAACCCCGAAACTCGAACTCCTTATGATCTCTTGTGATTCACTTTCACCATGCGGAGCACCTGTGATTCAGTGCGGAGGCCAAGGACTCAAGTATTTAATCTCGCCCGCAGCCCGTGTTTCCGTCTGCTCTTCTTCTACTTCATCATCTTCAACAACCACCCAAACCTAAGAGCTCAGGCACTGAACTCCTCTCCCAGCATACTCTTCCTTCCTTTCCTTTCTTCTTCATCTTCAACAACACCTAAGGTGGCAGCCTGGGTGCTGCAGTCCTCTCACAGTCCACTCCTCTCCCATCCCCTTTCCTCTTCGTCACCTTCAACAAACCCCTTGGCAAGCCATCATGCCCAGCCTGAACCTGGTATACGCAGGTTGTCGCCTTGCTCTCCCATAGTGTCGAGCATCAGCCTCAACACTGTGACACCAGTGTGCACTCTTCTTCAACTAGTCTTCGACTAATTTTGCTTGGAAGACTTGTTCATTTCGGCGCACAAAGGTGTCTCTAGTGTTTTCATTCAGACACGAACCCTCACTAACTGGACGCCAGAATCCTCCCTTGTTCTTAGTTTCAAACCCACTACCACTCAACCTACCCACAGGGGTAAGTGCCATTAAAAGCCCGACATGGGGTTTATTAACTTTCCAATAACATTCTCTGCTTCCTAGTCCTCGACCCTCAGTCGGCTCGCCATCGGCCTTGGCCACAAAATCGTAAGCATCATTTCAAGCATGTTTTGAGCGTCGCTAATCTCACTCCAGTACAGACATTCACCTTCCTCACAACACCCCGCTTGGGGAAAACACCTTTTCTCGGAGACCCACGGCGCCAACAAGACCAACGAAGGCGCTGATTGAGAGAGCTGGAGAACACTCTTGCGGAAAGTTTCAGAGCGCATCCGACTTTCTTCACAACAGAAACCTTATGGATTCGGTACCACATTGATCATCGTCGGTTACTCTGCGCAAAATACCGAATGGGAAGGTCGTATGAGAGAACTCTCCTGCTGAGGCACCATTCGGTTTGATTGAGGTCCGCGCTATCGACGACTCGCCAAGCCACGAAGCCGACCTTGTCCTTGTTGACTTAACACGCACAGGCAAGTATGGTTTCCTCGACACTGATGAACGCCTTAATGTCATGCAACTCAGGCTCGGTCGGCTGTGGTCATTCTTGGAACCAAGAAGTGCACAGACGACAGAAGCGGATTGAGCGACTTGTTCAAGCACGTGGAAAAGAGGAATGCTTTTGTATTGATCCCTAACTCGGAAGACAAGCCCGAATTCTTCAACACCGAGAAACGACTCGCCGTCTTGTCAACCCGGCTTACAGTCTTATCAGCCCGTCTGAGGGTCATGTTAACTCTGGCTCGATTGGCCATGGTCACTCTGGGAACCAAGAAATGCACAGACGAAAGAAGCGACCTTTTCAGGTACGCCGAAAAGGGGAACTCTTATGCACACATCCGCCTTCCGAACTCCAGCGCATCTTGGACCAGATCCTGCACCAGATGTATCTAGCATGGCCATATTGACAAGGAGTGCACTGTAACGTTGGAATGTTCAATTTATCGTGCGAAGCAACTTCGAAGTGACATGCACTTCACAACTATAAGAGAGCTGGCGAGCGCCCTTTCTCAATGACTTACGACGCCAAAAAGGCAACAAAGGGCATTGACCGTTACCCATTGTCATACAACGAAACAGCATCCGGGAAACGTATCAAGTTCAGGCGCGCGGAAAAAAGACAAGCCCCAACGCCAGTTGAGGCTGTCGCTGAGATTGTACTCCGGAACATTCCCGTAAAGGCGCCTGGGAACTCGGTTGATGAGGCCATTCCTACCGGTATTCAGGAAGCCGCCTGTTGCGAAGCTGGTTTTGGTAACAGTCCTGATGAAGCTGGTTCTGCCAACGTTATCGACAAAAGCAAAGGCAAAGCCGTCGAAAACACTTGGCCGTTCCCGAATGCGACTGGTGCTGATACCACCGATTCGGTTCCCGCTGGCAACTGGACCTCATCTGCTGCTTTGGACCTCACTGGCCACTGGTCCTCATCTACCACTCCTGCCAGCGTTGACCAGGCTATTGCTGCTGAGATCTCTGACCAAGGAGAAGGGAAAACGTCGGGAGCTTCACAGCTATGGAAATAAAGTAGACATGGTATCTTCATGGGATTCAACAGGGCAGCAGTATTGAACAAGGATAACATGGTTAAGCATAGCACATAATAAACAAACGATCATTCAGAATAGATGGCGATATTATTCCTGTAGTCTCACCACTAAAGTAAAATGGCACTAGGTGATAAACAATTGATGTTAGGTCTGAGCATTAGGTTAGCATGTGAGGGTAGGTTAGTTACTTGGTGAGTGTTCAGGCACTTGATAAGTATTTAGGCTAGTGTTATGAGGTATTGATCCATGTGGACATTACCTCTCGCTCTCAGCCAGAGGTCCGACTCAAAGCTCGTCGTCTTTGCGCCAACTCGCTATATAATTATGGCTGTGAAGTCGAGCGGCGGAGTGACGGTATCCGAGAGGACGTATTCGCGTCAAGTACCGAATGGGTTCGAGTAATAAATAAAAAGCAAAAACATCATCTTATCTTATCTCGGGATATCTTGGAAGTGTGCTCTGAACTATGCTTGTGTTTCTTGTCACAGCTCAGCACCGAACCCCCCATCCGACGCCGCATAGAATATCAAAACAATCAAGGCATATCATATGCACCTTAAGCCCAGCCCGTCAGTGCCCTGTGAACCAGTATAGCCGTCTCTGAGACCTTGTATCCTCCGGCCCTTCGTTTACGCTTCGCCACAGTAACAGGGATTGGTCTAGGCATCGCCGCGAATACAACTCGAGGCCTACCATGACAATGTACAACCCTTGCACACTGCCAATCAAGATCGACGTCCGTTCCCACCAACACCAATTATCCCCTCCTCGAGGTCATTTTCATCTCGTCCTCGAAATATTGCATTAAACGATCGTCATGTCAACTTGGGTATCGTCCAAAAGAGCGTGGCTTCTTCTCAGCCTCGGTTCCTCCCTTACAATTCGTCCCTCATGTGCTGGACCTTGTCTTTGACTGCCTCTGTTGCCTCGCTAGCCGCGCTGGCAATACTCTCCACGCTTGCAGCCGCCGTGGCGTAGGCCGCATTGAGTCTTGAAAGCACACTTTCCGAGAACGATGGCTCTTTCCCACTGATGAGCTCCGAGACGAGCTCGCTCATTGCCACGTATTGCTTCGCAGCCTCGGCGGATGCGGTACTGGCAGACTCTGGAGCAGAGCCCGCCTTCTCGGCAACAGCGCTGGTTGCAGCAGCGGCGTAAGAACCAACGTCACTGTAGATATGCTCATACCAGGCAATCTGAGCAGTAGGTGTCGGCTCTCCGTAGATCTGCGCACTGAGTTCCGCCACAATAGTGTCCCAGGAATCAGCAATGGCCAGGCCGGCATTTGAGATCTGCTCGTTAGCGGCGCCGACGACGGAAGAAACCGAGTCGTCCACAGCTTGAGCAGCCGACGCGATGCCATCGCCTGCAGCAGAGAGCGCAGAACCAGCCGCATCACCAGCCGCCTGGGCGGCAGAACCGGCAGATTCATAGGCCACAGACGCAATAGATGACGCAGAGCCAGCAACGTTGGTTGGTGTAGGCGTGGCTGTCATGGATGAAAGTGCCGACGATGCGCCAGCGATGAAGCTATAGTATCGGTCTTGGGCCAGTCCGAGGCCAGCGTAGTAGTTGAACTTGGCCTGGTCGTAGTACTTCTCCATGCCAGATGACGCCGTTGGTGTGGCAGTGGCGAGGCCGAGGGCGATCAGCGCACTCTGGTACTGGATCTCAGCCCAAAGTCGGCCTTCATTGAGTCGCTGAGCAGCAATTGCCTCAACATTCTCCCAGTCCACGAAGGTAGCGGTGGTTGTAGTCGCTGGTGTGCCTTGAACGCCAGAAGCAACAGCATCCGCGGCGCTCTTGAGCTTGTCGCTAGCCGCCGCAACCGCAGTTTGGTACGCAGCCGAGACCGACGAGAAGAGCTGTCCATGAACAGGCTCGGGAGTTCCATAAATCTGCGCAGAAACAACAGAGAGAGCACTCGAGTATTGCTCGGATGCTCGAGAAACCGCGCTGGAGTAAGCCGCTTCGGCTGCGCCAGTCACTTTCTCGACAATTTCGGTGTCATTCTCGTCGTACTCCTCTAGAATTGGCTGACGGTTGGGAACTTCCTGGGCTGCAGCGCCAAACATTACCGGCTTGACAGGCTGGTTGTCCGAGAGCGGGGTCTCATCGCGAGGCACGCGGCGGTCTTCGTCGATGTCGTAGCTTGACTCATCGTCGTCTGTTGCGACAGGTTCCTCGCTCTCGTTGTTGGCAATTGTGTGAGAGCCGCCTATAAGCACCTCGGTAGCTTCCGAAGCAAGATAATCCGTGAAAGCCGCATCTTCGGCTTCGGCAGCATCCACGGGGTCTGTGTCGGTAGCAGAAGAAATGACTTCCGAAAGCTCGTTTGACGCTTCCTCAATCACGCTGCTGGCAGATTCGGGGATCGCGGAAGGCATGTCTTCCGCCGTCTCGTAAATCTCGTCTGTAACGGCGCTAATTGCCTCTTCGCCTTCAACCACGATGTGCGAAGCCTTGCTAATGACGGCCTCGATCGCGCTCGAGGCAGATGACAATGCCTCGTTAGCAATTCCGGACGGCTCAGTTTCTTCGAACGAGTCTTCCCCGTCTGCCAATGCCACACTAGCAGCTTCAGAAACTACCGAAGTAGCTTCCTCCACAGACTCTCCGACCAAAGAGTCGAAGTCTTTGAAGGCAAGGTCAGGCTCGTGGGCAGCCGTGGTGGGAGCAGCATCGTCCTCCGCGTTTAAGTCATCAGCAAGTGTGATGCCCTCATCATCAAAGACAAGCTCGTCAAGGGGAGCCTCCTCAGTGCCTTGGCCGTTCTCGATAACTGCCTCAGTGGTTCCTTGTTCCTGGTCGGCAGCTGCAGCAGCTTCAGCAGCCAGTCTCATTTCATCGCTGTCAAAGTTATCCGTAGCATCCTTGGCAGCGATCTTCCAACGAGCGACATCCTTGAGTCGGGCGAGTTCCTTAGCTGCAGCAGACGCAATTTCCATGCCCTCATCTTCAACCTGCGCGGAAGCATCTTGGGCTTCCAGCAACCCTGGGTGGGTGACGATGAGCTGCTTCAGCTGCTCGGTCCACTCGTTGAGCGTGGCCTTCAACTCGTGGTATTTGGCCCAGTCCTTGTATGTGACGCCATCTGTCCAGGCCCATCTCATGCCGATGTGCTGGAGAGCGAGATTTCTAGTCTCGTCAAGGATCTGGAAGTGGATGTCGGCGACAGCGATGACAGTGTTCTGCAGCTCCTTGTCGTAGCTTGCACGCCATTGTCGGATTGCCTGAGCCTTCTTCTTAATAGCCACACCCGCGGATCGAACAGCGGCGACAACCTGACCTTGGACGCTATCGGGCCTCTCTTCGGCTACCTCGACGAGCGATGTGATCTTGGATCGGAGTTCCCCAAGTTCCAAGTCAATGGTGGACTCGAGCTCATCGAAAAGTTGCCTGCCAGTAGTATTGGCATTTTGCTCAATCATGCGCTTAGCAATCTCGTCAACACGCTCCTCCATGTCGGTAGCACCGTCGTCAGCCTGAGCAGCAAACTTGTTCTGCCAGGTCTCAAGATCCTGTGCAACCATCTCGCGAGCTTTTCTTCGTCTTTCAGTCTCTTTCTCATCCGCTTCTGGTGCCTGGACTGGGTTGAGGTACTGATTCGCAGCACCCTCGGACTCTAGCTCAGAACTAGGCTCAGAGCTGATTTCAGGCGTGACCTGGGGTCTGAGGCTCTGGCTAGCCACAGAGGATTCCGATGTAGTCTCCGAGGAGGTGGTACTCTGAGGAGCCGGCTTGATGAAGGACGAGGGTACAGATTCGGACACAGAACTGTGATGACCTCATTAGCAAGGGAATTACGTTTCGTAGGTTGGCATGGGGTAACTTACCCTGACGCAACGTTATCTTGGGAGGTCTTGACGTTATCACGAGCCTTGAAACGTCCGAGGCGCTCTCCAATGCGAACTAGCTGAGGTTCCACGTTCTCGGTGTAAACAACTCGCAAGTGAGGCCAGACCTTAGCATCAAGAAAGACATAAGACTTGTTCCATGTCCAGTAAGCGGTGGGGAGGGCCGTGTTGGTTGTGAACTTGGAGGCGGCATCATAGCCCTTGAGCATGTACGGGTGGACAAACTCGTAGCCCGGTAGAACGAACTCGTAGTAGACCTGGAGAGCGTTGGTGCGAGCAACGTCATAGTAGGGGCCAACTGTCTCAGTAGCCTGGCTCACATACGGGGCAACAGACTGATCGTATTTCTTTTGCGCGAGACCTTGGTATTTGGCAAGCTGAGGCTGGCCATTCTTCTCCCACTGCGTCCGGGCGTGTTCCTGTGCCTTCTCGACCCATGGAGCTCCGTACTGGATGGCGTATGCGCGGGTTGGTTTCCAGACCTTGGTGTTGACGGTTTCGTAGTATGGCCGGGCAACCTCGACATAGTGTGCGGCATAGTTTTCGTAGTAGGGCTGGACATGTGGTAACACGGTGTTCTTGGCCTGGAAGTAGGGTTTGCAGAGGAACGGTGAGGTCTCGTCACAGGTCTCGAGCGAGGAGGGGCAGCGGAAAAAGACTGTAAGGATGGCAGCCCAGGTCGCGAGTCTAGCAAATGGACAGATGTCAGTCGGTGATGCTGTGAGGACGACGGCTTCCATTCGACCAAGGCGCGCCACACCTAGAGCAGCCACAAAGTCTGTAGATAGATGGGCACAAAGTCGGGGACGGGTGGACGAACCTTGCCAGGACGTTCAACGTCCGAAGCACAAAGCTCCGACGCTTCTTGATGACCCTTCGACGGCCGAGAGGCTGGCCGTTCGAGTGGCCATTCGAGTGGCCATTCGACTTGCCATTGATGTGGGTGACACCGTTGCCATTCAGGCTAGAGCCGTTAGACTCGGCCATGGTGAGATGCTGTTGTCAGAGCTAGGGCGGCCGGCGGCGGCAGCTCTACGCGCAGTGGGGAGGGCAAATGGAAGCCGGGCGGTGAAGGCTTCGAATAGTGGTGTTGGTGGGTGCGAGATGCAGGGTGAGGGAGCGAGCAGTGTCGCGATAAACCAACTGGCGGAGCAAGAGGAAGCTCTGGCAGTTTAAGTCAACGACGCCGCGACGCAACCGACCTGGGTTAGTAAACCTGAGGTGGACTTTTTGCCTGGGGCGTATGCTCCGAGCGGCTGGCTTGCAAGGGTAGGTCGCTTCTGTGAACACCGGGGTTTCTTCTGCGACACGACTCGAGACGAAAGCGAGACGAGAGCGAGAGAGCCAAAAGATGATGAAGGAGGAGGTTTGGGATCCGGTTAAGAGCTCAGAGTTATGTGACGGGTTGACTTGATGACGACTTGGCCATGGACAAAGAGGGAAATGGGTGAATCCGGGGTCGATCGATGCCTTGGTCTCAAAATCCGAAGCCTCGAACGCCCGCGGTGGTCGGGTCCAGTGGTGTCATCTCCCCCACCACCCACTGGCACCTTCTAAACGCACGCACTAATAATTACTGGACAGTAGCCCAGGCGGTTTGCGACCGGCCCAGGACGCCGCCAGCTTCCAAGCTAGGAACACCAACCAACGGGCATCCGAGTGCCGCAACACGACTCCAGTCTCTGCAGCACGCAGACGTCATCGACTGTACCAAAGCTTGATTTCCTATCTTGCGTCTCTAATTTGCACCCACCCAAGACATTCAATGCCAAACCGTTGACGAATAACCCCAATGAGAGCCCGTCGGTTTTGGACGCCTCATGCAGCGCAGATGTTGGATCTTGGAGGCGAGCCGAGTTCAAACCGTCTGCGTCAGGGGACTTGGATAACCGAGTGAAGGGAAGGGCGCGTTTGAGGTGCGCTGCCACTGCGACTCCAAACTCCAAATGAGATGCCAGTCTTGTCCAATTCTTGACAGATGGCAAGATCGACGTTTCACCAGTAATTTTGTTGGGAACAGATGGTCCAGAGGCTTGGGTGGTGGTGCATTCGCCCTCCCAGGCGAGATCACCACAGGGGAGCTTTAGGCAAGTCGAAGCAGAAACATGATGCACTGTAACAGGGCATTTGCAATGCCAGTGCCCATTCCTGAGTTATCGCTCCGTTAAATCGACCTTGGATAAGATATCTGCATTTTCCGAGTTTCTGTCCTCTTATTAACCCAGGCAAATGTCATTTCGTACGCCGAGGATGTTCACACCTTGACACCTTAACACCCTTCCGAGAACGACGATCGCTTCCCATGTGACAGACGCCTTCGACCCATGACATCAGCCCGCGCTGCACGCTGCACGCATCCAACCGAAAGCGCTCGGCCGGCCAAAAGCGAATACGTAGGTAAGCAGCCAAGGGTCGGAACATCCCATCTTCCGGGTGTCTTACACTCACCCACCTTCTCACAGTAATGTTCATCAAAGTCAGCAAGTCAGCAACCCATCAATCGATGGTTGGTTTAGTTTTGCCCATGATTCGGATCGTAGGCATAATGGTGGGTACTGGGCAAATAGGCCCAACACCACCACAAGTCCGCACCTAAAGCCCACCAACCACCGGGTTGCCACTTGGCCACCGGCAGCCCACCGCAGACGAACTACCCCCTGCCAATAAGCACATCGCGGAACCCTGGGAAGTGGCGGTTAGTGGGCGTGGCTTTCTCCGACAGCTTTCTCCGACAGCCACGGCTCTGCTGCGATTTAAAGAACCACGTCTCAACACCATCACCAACTCCCCAACCTAACGCCGCTACCAGTCACAATCACCACGCAAACTACGACTCTTCTCGACACCCAAAACCAGCCGACGAACACGCTAGCGAACTCACTCAACTCCTACTGCCACATCCGTCCTCTGCCGAATCTCGACAAATCGCACGCCACAGCCCGTCTTAGCCCGCCGCCTTTCGGAAACTCGGTCGCGTCGGTTTCTAGCGACTGCACCCCGAACCTCAGCAACGCCAAAACACCATTCCGCGCATGGTTTTGCCTGCCGCCTCCCCCTAATAAACCCCTCGTGGGTACGGTCGACTTTCCTCTGGATCTTCATCCCCATCACCGTCGCCGCTATGGAGGATCCCACCCCAAGCCTCAAGCTCAAGAGCTTCCACCGAATCGCGGCTCGGTCCGACGACCCCTCTCAAACTCAGGACACAGCCCCCGGCATTTGTCGAATATGTCGCGGTGAGGGTACCCCGGATGAGCCGCTCTTCTACCCATGCAAGTGCAGCGGTAGCATCAAATACGTTCACCAGGACTGTCTGATGGAGTGGCTTTCACACTCACAGAAGAAGTACTGCGAGCTCTGTAAGACGTCCTTCCGTTTTACCAAGCTCTACGCCCCGGACATGCCCCAGTCTCTGCCGGTACACGTGTTTCTCGGCCACATGGCTAAATACCTTTTGCGGAACGTGTTGGTGTGGCTCCGCGCCGCCATGGCCATCAGCGTCTGGGTATGGTGGCTACCCTACTCTATGAGATTAGTTTGGTCCTTCATGTTCTGGGTCAGCGACGAAGGTCTTGGTGCCACCTCGATGCTCTCAGGGGCAAACGAGACGGTCGCCGCCACTGTTGAACTGGCCCAGTCAGCCTTTGGAAACGACACATGCCCGGCCAGTCCCCTCCTAATGCCTGTCACCACTCCTGCCGCTGTTGCCCAAGCCATGCTGGACGGGCTGTCAGGCCAGAACATCTCCGAGTTCCTGCTCCGTGTTCTTCTCAACTCCCTGTACATGTCTGCCAAATACAATCCATCAGACTCTACAGGTGACGCTGGGTCGACGGATCCCACGCTCATTGGAACCGCTCCCCAGTCTCTCCTAGGCGACGTCACGTTTCTCCACAACCTCACCCGGAATCCCACCCTAAATCGGACCTTCGTATATGTGCTCGAGGGGCAAGTCATCACGGTCTTGGTCATTGTCTGCTTTATCCTCGTCATCCTGGTCCGAGACTATGTCGTCCAGCAACAGCCCGAGATCAACATGCGTGCTGCTTTCGCCCCCCCTGAGAACCCTCTTGTACCGCAGGAACCGCTTCTTGTCCGACCAGAAGATGTCGAGAATCTGCAAGGACCGGACGAGTCGGACGAGGATACCCTGGACGACGGGGAACAGCCTGTTCGTCTTGCGGATGCCAACCTCGCTGAAGTAGACGCCCCAGTAGAATCTCCGGCTCTTCAACGAAGATACACAGACCGCCAAATGCAGGGCCTCGAAGAAACCGGCTCCGGAAGTCCAGCTGCGCCTGAGCCTTGGCTTCAGACGGAACCAGACGATTCCGAAGAACGAACTAGTGTCAACGATTACCTACGTATCTACCGCCGCGCTGATGCAGACCCTGAGAAGATTTTGCAACTTATTGAGGATGAGGGCCTTGAAGAAAAGCTCTCGTACTGGGTCGACATTACTCGACGATCCATCCCCGGTCACGAAGATGACAACGAAGATATTGCCACACATGCCAGGCACCCAGCATCAATTCTGATCGGTGGTCGTCCAGAAAGCTCCAGTTCTACGGCAGAGAGTTCTTCCAGGATTGCGCTCACCCCAGGGTCAAATGAAGGGTCTTTAATAGGGCTTAATGAAGGACACGCGACAGCTTCTCGAAAGGGAAAGGAGAAGGAATCACTCCCAACACCCGATCCAGAGACGGACGCAGACTCGTGGGGAACAGGTTTACTGCCAGGCCCTTCGCGGCCCCGTGCCGTGTCCGACGGCCCAAAGCTGCATGACTCTGTCAACCCACTGGCCAATAATAGCTGGTCCTTTGCAGCGTTGCCAACCGAACCTGAGACCGAAGATCTGCACGCACACCAATATCGCACCAATGACCGACCTCGTTTCTCCAGAAGCGCGACGCCTGCCTCTGACCGAGTTCCGGAGGCCGGGACCTCTCGTCCCAGGAGCGACTCCCCTGAGTCTGAGGACTCGGACCAGGACCAGACGCACCCTGGCCCATGGCCCGTTGAAGAGGTTGACCTCGAGGAGATACCATCTGCTGTCCATCACGTCCATCATGAACCAGTGCCCAGTCATAGAGATGTTGAAGAGGCGGCCCAACAAGCCAATGAAAGGGTTCCAAGCCTGGTTGACCGAGTAGCCGACTTCATGTGGGGAGGTCTCGAAGACCATCATCATGTTCAGCCCGAAGCAGGTATTCCTGCTGCTGACGGCGATGCTCATGACGATGCCTGGGTCGATGTCGATGACGCTGACGCTGCAGATGATAATGTCGATGCCCAGCCTGAAGACATCGATGGTGTACCTGGTGATGGGCTCGACCCAGAAGCCATTGAAGACCTTGAGGACTTCGAGGGCGTCATGGAGCTTATCGGTATGCGAGGCCCTATCGCTGGCCTCTTTCAAAACGCAATCTTCTGCGCAGTCCTCGTCTCTGTCACGGTCTTCGCCTGCATCTTCTTACCCTACAACATCGGACGTGTCAGTGTGTGGATTCTTGCAAACCCGATGCGGCTTGTTCGTCTACTCTTTGAGCTTTCCAAGCTTCTTCAAGACGCCGCTGTCATGTTTGTCGGGATTGCGACTTGGGTTGCTTTGAATATTCTCGACATGTTCACCAACATCATCGGAGGTTTCCTTGCGGCATACGTCTTGTCAGCGAGAAAGGCATCCTGGACGGTTTGGACGAGTGCCGGGTCACGAGTACTGGACTATGCCTTCATGGACTTCCCCATGTCTGCTTCCGAAATGCAGAACTTTTCTGCCATCAGTCACGGAGCCCTGGTCACGGTCAAGGGTCATATCGGCACCATTCTCTCGACCGTGAGCGAAGTGTTGGCCTTTATTTTGGGCGGGCGTATATTTTACACCTTCCCATCGCTTCAGGGTATCACATCTCTGTCAACATCTGTGTGGCACAGTATTCGCCTTTCCTCCTCACTCTTATTAAACCCAAACTCTTGGGTGATTGATCTCGGCGAAATCGAAATGTCGCCATCGATCGATCCTGGGCTAGCGGACTGGTCTGGGTTGGATAGGTTCTGGGCCATCCTCGCTGGTTACGTCACGCTCTTCTTTATCGGCGCCATGTATCTCAAACGTGGAAGCCCATTCTCGAGGGGAAACATTATGCAGGCGTGGGAAGCGGGTGTGATCGATACGTTGCACCAAGCCAGCGGCATCATGAAAGTCATCATGATCATCAGTATTGAGATGCTGGTCTTTCCACTTTACTGCGGCCTTCTCCTCGACGGTGCTTTGCTACCTTTATTCGAGGACACCACGTTCAAGTCACGGATGCTCTTCACGTACAACTATCCTCTAACGTCGGTCTTTGTTCACTGGTTCGTCGGTACCGGATACATGTTCCACTTCGCGCTCTTCGTCTCCATGTGCCGCAAGATTATGCGGCAGGGCGTTCTCTGTAAGTTCAAATCCTCGCCTTTTTACCGTGGGATACTAACATTCGTTACAGACTTCATCCGTGATCCTGATGATCCCGAGTTCCATCCGGTTCGTGATGTGCTCGAAAGGAACTTGACCACCCAGTTGAGGAAGATTCTGTTCTCAGCCTTCGTATATGGTGCCTTGGTGATCGTCTGCCTGGGTGGTGTGGTCTGGGGTCTCTCATACACGGTACCCAACGTCTTGCCGGTTCACTACTCGTCAAACGAACCCGTCCTCGAATTCCCTGTTGACCTACTCTTCTACAATTTCCTCATGCCATTGGCGGTCAACTTCTTCAAACCCGGCGATGGACTACACGCGATGTACACGTGGTGGTTCCGAACGTGCGCGCGCTGTCTACGCCTCACCTTTTTCCTGTTCGGCGAACGGAGGATCGACGAGGAGGGCAGCCTCCAGCTGGGAGTCACTTCCGAGTTCAACGGGCTTCCCTGGTACAAGACCCTATTTCTGGAACTCGACGAGAAACAACATGTTGTTCCGAAGACTTGGCAGGACGCCTTCGAAGGGGGCGACGCCAAGCCAAAGCCACCGCTGCCTCAAAGCGAAATGACCCATCTCAGACGAAAGAAGGCTCGCCTCAGGGACACAAATCAGCTCGTGGAAAGTGGCCATTTCGTGCGAGCTCCGGCATCCGATCGCGTGAAGATCCCTAAGGGCAAGAAGGTCTTCCTGGACGTCACCGAGCGTGGTCAACGACGGGATGGACAGTCAGACACAGATCTGTATGCTTCAAACCAGTACCAGATGGTCTATATACCCCCGAACTTCCGCGCGAGAGTCTTCTTGTTCATTTTGTTCATCTGGCTTTTCGCGGCCGTCACCGGGGTCGGCTTCACAATCATCCCTCTGGTGTTTGGTCGGAGAATCTTCAAGATGTTGATCCCCTCGCACATCAGGACCAACGATATCTATGCCTTCAGCATCGGAGTCTATCTCCTCGGGTCTCTTGCCTACCTGGTTTTCCACATCAAGAGCGTCTGGGCCAAGATTCGGGGATGGATTGGGAGGGCCCAGGCCCGGGTAGCCACAGGCGGCGCCCCACGACGTGTCTCTGGCGTGATTGTTCACGGGTGTACGCTGATATACGCATACTTCTTCCTCCTTGTCGTGTTTCCGCTTATGGTATCGGCAATTATGGAGCTATACCTCGCCATCCCACTCCATACGTACATGTATCCTCCGACAGCGGCAACAATTCAAGCCTCCAGAGAAGGAGGGCCGGAAGCGAGCCGACACACAGTGCGGGTCATTCAGGCATGGACTTTAGGTGTGCTGTACCTGAAGTTGAGTGCCCGGATGGTGAAGACTTTGTTTGCGGACACGCGCCTCGCCGTCGCCGTTCGCACAGTCCTCCGTCAAGGCTGGCTGTATCCCGATACTGGTGTCTTGACACGGGCATTCGTCGTTCCTGGACTGGCCCTCTCCGCTGCGGCAGTGTTTGGGCCTCCGGCGATAACTACTGCTTTCATCAAGTACGGCATGATCGCCGATGCACAACCCGGCTTGAACGAGGTGGCAGAGGCGGCTCGTCTGGCAATCATCTACCGACAGTCATATCCCGCCGTGGCATTGGCTGCACTGTTCATCAAGAACACGGTCGGGCTGGTGAGGGTGATCAATGGGTGGACAGCCCGTATACGTGATGAGGCATACTTGATTGGAGAGCGGTTGCACAACTTCGGGGCAGCGGCCGCGGGAGCAAGGAGAGTAAGGGGTGCGTGGAGGGCCGGAGGAGCGAGACTTTGAGAAGATGGCCCGAGATACCACTCTCGTACATGTTAATGATTTAGCGTCTGTAATGAGCATAAAGTCCTAGCCTATAGATAAACGCCAACCCATTGCGTTAGGACGAAGACCTCAAGAACTAAGATCTCGGGGTGTTGGATTTGGGGGTTAAGGTCTTTGATATCTTTCTTCGTTTTCTGTGCATGACCCCGCATGCAAAGACAGGCTGTATATATTAGTTCTATAATTAATGAGAGATGACAAGACGCAAAACACGTTTCATTTCGGTTGATGAGCGTAAGCTTGTTTGAGACTTGGCTAGGGTGTTGGGTAGAAATGATTTGACGTATCACGGTATCACGTTATACAAGATGCCTGTTAGTGGTTTCTTTCGGTTTTCAGCATCAGCAAAAAGAAAGTTCTATGGTTCAACGTACATCGCAAACATTTGACAGAGTTACGAAATAATGAGTCAAAGGCTTTCCTGTTTGCACGACAATTTATTTTCGTCCTCAGGACGTGTTTGATCACGGTGACGTGGGAGGGTTTGTCTTGCATAAAGTGGACATGGGCCGTGACCCCTTGCGCATGAGGCATTGATGATTGGCGCCCAATTCAGGGCACGTTGGCATTAAGGAAGGGGAAGGGTAGGTATGAAGATGGGAGAAGAAGGCCGTTACCGGCGGGTTTCATCTACAACGGCTTGAAGAGGTGGAATGAAGACGAAAGTGAGGATTGACTCCGGCTTCCAGGGTAGGCTGCGTGGTAATACTGAGGCCTTGGGCTGATAAGACGCCTAATAAGGGGTCAAAACAACCCCTCCATGACAGTGACGTGGGAGAGGCGCATCCACTTCGTGGGTACGTACCCAGGTGGACAATGAACTGGAAGCCGAAACCGTCACGTGCTGACACAGGGGCGGACCTGGCAGGCGCTGCGGGCCAATCACCGGCGCGAGGCATAGCAAACTGGAACGCAGTGTTGCCCATGGCTGCGAGAAACCAGCCCCAAACAGGCTTAGCGGGTGATGCCGGGTCAAGGAGAATGGGCCGTGTGCCAGCAGCCAACCCGCGATGTGTCGCATCAACACCGTCCCGTCACGAGCCAAAACAGCAACGCATCTCGACATTGCGGTGCCGTCCCTTCGCAACTCCGCGCCGTTGCGGCCGCTTTCTACTAACCAGCAGCACATCAGGTAAGACACACGGCTCCGGTAAGTTCAGCCTGTGAAGAAGATCGCGCCGTTCGTCGACCCGGCCGCGCCATCTTCTGTCTGTTGACGACCGCTTCGTCTGCTCCGTATCGGTGAGTGTGAATCTGCTCCCCCGCCTGTTCCCCGTCGTCAAACCACCCCGACTGACGATGCATGCGTTGCCAGCTAGCGCAGACAGCAGCGTCTACCTCGATCCCGCTGATCTCTTGCGGTTCTACTTTGTCGATTCCGTTTCCTTTCCCACCGCCACGGGGCTGATCCATCGCCTCTGCCGCCTCGTCATCTGTCGCAACTACCTATGAGATCCCGACACACCCGCACCGTCTAGGCCGACTCCAATCGCAACCACCCACCATGGCAGAACTCCCATCATCGCCGCCCAGCGAGGGCACCAACGCCGAAGATGCCGTCACTTGGTACAAGGCGCAGTACGAGCAGCTTGAGATGGAACTTGCCGAGTTCAGAGACTCCAGCAGGGAACTTGAGCAGGAACTGGAGAAGGACATCGATCGTGCAGAGAAGCAGGAGCGGATTCTACAAGAAAAGGCTGAGACTCTCGGCTTTGAGGTTGAGGAGTGGAAGGTATGTCATGCGCCTGCCTATGTCGTCCAGATGACTACAGTGGCTTCGAGATTGCGCGAGGACTTTGTGACTGACTTGACATGTTTGATCCGCACAGAGAAAGCACAAGGAGTCCAAGACGGAGGCGAGTGCAGCCCAGCATCAGCTCGAGAAGGAAATCACAACGCTGCGAGACTTGAACCGAACCATGCAGCTGAAGTTGCGGGATATCGAAGTCGCAAACGACGACTTCGAGCGACAGGCGCGCAACACCACGTCCTCGCTCGAAGACATGGAGTCCAAGTACAACCAGGCTATCGAGCGCGCCGTGATGATGGAGGAGGAGATCAAGATGGGCGAGCAGGAGCGAGAACAGCTGCGCATCGAGTCGCAGCGCCTGCGTGACGAGCTGGGCGACCTCAAGATTGAGGCCGAGCTCTTGCAGGACAAGCTGAAGAAGCAGGAGTCGCGTCATCTGTCCTCCATCTCTACCGACCTCTCCATGATGGGATCTCCCACATTCGACAAGAACCTCGACGGCTCGCCCGGCTCTACCGCCAGCTCTCCTCTCATCACCACGCCTCCCGAGGCCAAATCGCCTCTACCTTCCGACTCCCTTCCCGACCTGCGCGATCCTCCCTCACCACCCATGTCTGACGCCTCCGCCCCCTTGCCCAAGGTCGCAGCCGCGAGGACTCCCGCCCCGACAAAGGCCCGGAAATCCCGTCTTCCTTCGGCTGACAACAGCGTTACGCCTAAGCCACGAGCTAAGCCCCCTACTGGATCTACCCGGGCGCCAGGTAGTCGCATCTCGACTGGCGGCACGACCATTCGGACCCCAGCGAACCGGGCCATTGGACCTCGTTCGGCCTCTCACAAGCTTCCTGCCTCCAACTCCCTCGCTCACATCCGTACTCTCACGGCTCAGATGCAACGGCTCGAGGCGCGTGTTCACTCTGTGCGGTCTAAGCTTCCCGCTCCAACTCACACACCTCCTCGTTCCTCACCTCGAACTTCCTTTGCCCATCCCACTGTCCCTGCGACGGTTACGATCCGGTCTCGCAAGCGCAATGTGGGGTCTACGGTGGGATCCACGACTTCCTCGATCGCCGGGGATGACACCACACCAACCAGCCTCCAGGCCTCTGCAGCATCCAAGGGCAGCCACGTTCCTCGACTTAGTACCTCTGGTGTGAGCCGCCTATCATTTGGACCCCTGCCCAACCGTGGCCCGGATTCAGAGATCAGCCGGCCTAGTTCGCGGGCTAGTATGTCGTCATACGCCCGGCCATCATCTCGAACAGACATGATTCCACGCCCATCATCCCGATCATCTCTTACAGGCGCAAGAACCCCGATGGGCCGACCCAGGTCATCACTCGCCGGCTCCCTACACGGCCACTCCGCTAGCATCAGCCAAATTGATCTAATGGAGGAGGACGAGGGCGAGTTTAGGACGCCGAGCCGACGAGGAACGTACTCGAAGTTGGAACTGGAAGCAACTGCTGGCAGTGCGATCCCAATGCCCGCGACTCGACGCCAGAGCGGCGGCCGGCGAACTAGTAACGGTCCGGCGAGAGCAAGCATTTCCGGACAACGAAAGTTGAGCGACCTTGGGGAGACGTTCTAGAATAGTTTTGATTTGTTTCATTACTTTTAGTCCGTACCCCCTGGTTTTTAATACTCTCTATTTTCTCTTCTTGTCTGGACGGGACTCAACACCCCGAATCCATTCACCTACGTACTTTGCATTCTACCGGGGTGGACAAGTCTGGCATAGGTTCAAGGCAGGCGCATGACATGGCATGTAGGAGGCGAAGACAGGAGTTGATGACACTTACGGCATCCTTCTTTTCCACTGACAAACTTCGGGCTTTCGCTAATTAAATGGGTTCTCCTTGAGTTTGGGCATTGGAGAGGGGTTTACGGACGTTTATGAAGAGATGGCTTTTGATCTTTTTGCAAGCAAGCACAATTATTGGCCATGTGCCGTTCTGGGGAAAAGGCGGGAATAGGGAGGGGTGTGCATATGTGCCGCGCGTGCGAGAGCCACCGGTGGCCTACAAATGAAGAGCAAGCTGGCAGGGAGACTGATAGACTGGGTTGATGGATGGATGGATGGATGGATGGATGGATGGATGGATAGGGAGATGGGTGAGAGCGGGTAATACTGGGGAAGAGATGCGAGGCTAGTATGACGGGAGCCTCGGGGAGGAGATGACATCGGTGGGGAGTGGTGCGATGTCCCGACAAGGCTGAACAACACAGCCTGCGATTAACTAGGAGCTTATACCTTTTTTCCTTTGTTTATACCATACAGAAGAGCACGTTGAAATGAGGGGACGAGGGGAGACTGATGAGAGTCTGGGAAACGGAGAACGGGCGAGCCGTTGTACATGCAGACTGGAGATGGAGGAGGACATAGGACCCTTGCTAGCCCAGTTTTATTCAAACTGCGAATACCGGATGCCGTATATCAAGACCCTTGTTTGAGGTGTAGCTGTGATATGCAGATGCGACTGTAGATGATTGGTAGTTGAGTTGCGTCTGACCGCGTCGTCTTACACGGTTACTGCGTAGTGTACGAAATACGAGTAAGCCGTTCCTCCAGGTCTTACATGCCTTGTGCCCCCAATACTGTACCATCTCCGCCACACTTCGGTCGCAGGAGATCATCTAGTCTGTATAATTAGTCGATGCGCTGTTCCTCAGGGGAAAGCTTCAAAAGCACCTCGGATCTGACGGGTTGCCGGTGGCGGAAGCTCCGCAGCTCCGCTGGGCCACGGACTCGCGCAGGGGGCCCGAAACTGCCAACATGTTGGGGATTTCGGAGGATGGCCGGCGATGAGAAAGGGCTGAGCGGAGGCTCTGCTCTAGCGCCGGGGTACGTACCTGCGTTGTTCGGCTTCGGGCGCAATTCCAGGCAGGTGGGGTTGGAACGCGGGAGCGGCAGTGATTGGCGCCGGGGGGTGGATGGGATGGGGGAACTCTCAACAATTGGGGGAAGCGCGGGTTTCATTTCTGCTTGGGCAGGAACCCAAAAAAAAGAGGTACAGCGGGATCCATCCATCCGTTCCTGCCTGCTACGTAATAATAGGGTGGAATCCTAATTTGGGGACGGTATTAGTGGTTGGGCCCCTGGCTTGGGACGGGATCGGAATGAGGGGAATCTCGACAGGGGAGATATCATCATGTTTTGTTGGAATGTACCTCGATAATGGTGTGAGCGTGTTTCGTGGTGGTGACAGTGCAAGCGTGAGTGAGTATCGGACTTGCGAAGATATGTATTTGTGTTGAATGATGAGGAGGCGATAAGCAGGGGGGTGGTTGTCTTGCACGAGGACGAACGGGACCGATGCAGATTGCGATGTGATGGATGGATCGGGAGGATGGATGGACATGGTCAGTGCATACAGTGCAATTGGGCATCGCCGGGGACGGTAGAGTAGAGTTCCTAGACTGTTTTCTGGGAAATGCCACAAATGGCTAACTTGAGGCTCGGCGTCATTCGTCGAGGCCTGACGAGTCTTGATAAACAATAGAAAGGGGTTTCTGATGAGAGGAAATGGGAAACGTCCCAAATGGAAACAATGTTGGAGAAGCCGCAGCAGAAAGCAACTTCTAACATCTGGCCATCTCCAGATCGAGGACAGAAATCGCATGCTTTCGGGCCTGTCCAAGGATATGTAAGATAAATGCTTATGCCGACCCGTAGGTAGCCTGTACTTGGTTCGGCCAGTCGAAAGATGACGATGCTGTTATGAGGAGCCATGCCCCTGCGCGCACCGTATTAATTCGTAGATGGCACAGCTTCGGGTGGCATCTACGAACACCAAGCCCAATCCCTTTCGTTCCGGTCCGATATATTGGGTCGCCCGCTGCTCGGTGTCTCGGTTCAGAGGAGGTCGACGTCACAGCGTTGAAAAAGAAGGCCCCGAGAGAATGAGATGGTGAGAAACAAGCGCCCCACTCCGATCCCGACAGGTTCTCAACACCCCGGAGCGGCTCACTGCACGTCCTAACTGGGACGCGGGACCTGCTCCAGTGCTACGCTACGCCCACGCCGCAGAAGGTGGGCTGCTTGCTCCTCAGCCCGTCAGCCATTTCCAAAACCACCGACTCCCCGTCCACCGGCGGAGGGAATATGGCCGGCGCGCGCAGAAAGAGCCCGACTCGGGCCACTCACCGCAGCATCGTGAACCCCCCCTCAGCTCAGCCTTGTCCAATGCCCTTTCCCTGACGGAGCCGGCGCTGTGCTGTGCTCGTGAAGGTGTGCCCGAACCTCCGATCGCCCCGGCGCGAAAAGGGGGCCATTGTCGTGTGACGGGCCCCGGGGGATCGAGAGCTGGTGATGGCGGG